>APFE030773028.1:72114-96335 GCA_000404065.3 Pinus taeda | reverse complement strand
AGATTATGTTCAAGTATGGGGTTAGTACAAGAAGCTATAAGGATAGACTGTGACAGCCAAAGTGCAATTTTCTTGGCAAAGAACCCTGCATATCTTTCAAAGACAAAGCACACTGATGTTCAATATCACTTTGTGAGGGATATGATAGAAGACAAAAAGGTGTTGCTGGTAAAGGTGGACACTTTGAAGAATACTGCAGATGCATTGACAAAATCTGTGAGTTCTAAGAAGTTCTATTGGTGTAGAGAGACAATGGGCATTTCAGGGCTAAGAAAATGATTAAGCTCACTTGTGGTCCCCTGTGGAAAGAAAACAACAAGTGGGAGAATGTTGGGTTGTGTTATATTCTTTCCACGTAGTTAACAGGGGGTTTGAAGGGCACCCTAACCCCACTTTATGGGGTCCAGGGCAGCGCCCCGGAAAATTTTGGTTTTGGACCGTATGTTAGGTTGGACCGACCCACCTATGGTTTTGTGCATGATTTGCGCACATGTTTTTTGGACGCGATGGTTTTTGGTCCATGGTATTGGATGCTTCGACATGTATAAATATGTATTGTAACATTGAAAGGAAAATAATGAAAAATCAAGCTGGTAGTCCCGATTTTGGGATCCAGTGGGAAAATCTCTGTGTATATGTGTTTTATGTGTTATGCTCTTGCATTGTTTATTTTTCTGCGTTTTAGAATTTGTATGCAGGTAATTTCTATACAGGGTTAAAACCTACAACCTTTGCTTCTTCTCCTTTAGCACTAGAGGTTGGGGTCTCACCAAGTGCAAGGAATTGAGTGTTAAGGAAGGCTTCATTGTCCATATATCTGAATGTGGACCAAAGGACAAGAAATCTTAATTTATTCAAAGCATCTTCCACTATTAGTTTGATGAGGCCATGGTGTCCTAAGTGTTGTTTCTTCCCCTCTTTAACCTTCTAGCTCATGTCCATGATGGACTGTAGAAGGAAATATAGAAAACTGAGTCTTTAGGCTATCTGAAATATTGCTCTAAATCCTAGTTCATGGAGCAGTCTGAATTGGTATCCATAGACTACACTCAATATTCCCTCACAAGATATGAACTTAAGGATATGGTAGGCTACCTCATCCCAGGGATAGGGGAGGCTCTCCCTTCTGACTTCATTTTTATCTAAAATTGGTTTCTCATCATCAGTGAAGAAATTATTCTTAGCAAGGGCACTACAGAACTTTTCTTCTTTCCTCCATTGGACCCCTAGGGGAAGTGTTTTCACCCTTCTAATCAGCTCAGGATTGATGGTAATGGATAATCCACTCACTAAAATTGTAGCACTAGCTCTTTTTAGAGGGTTTAGGACCATGGAAAACTCATACATGATATCATCATCATATCCTTTTAGCATCTCAAAGAAACCTAACCATTGATTCCACCTGAAAATGTCTACTACACGGGGATGAAGGTGAAATCTATTAGTATTTGTAGGCTCCCTCCTATTGAATCCCCCTCCAATGTTCTTCTCTATTTTCAACTAGGTGTAGGAGGGTTTCTTCCTGTGATAGCTCCAATATGAATTCAAAGGGAACAGAGGGGTGGAACCTCTAGTTGTTGACAATTATATATATCCCTTCTATTTTATAGCCAAAAAAACTCTTTTAATCCACAAGATGACTATAATTACTAAGTGAGTTTAAGGTGCACCAACATGTAGAACATGGACAAAAGAATGTGAGGGGCCACTTACGTTTCACCAGAAGGCATGGTATAATGATAATTGAAGACAAAATCGACCCTAGGCAGCGCTCTTGCACCCTTGGAGGCTTCTTGTAGCTTCCTACACTTCCTGTAGCTGTTTTAGTAGCTGCCTCCTGTAGGAATGATAGACTAGGGTTTGAATTTCTCGATAGCTTCCCAAGATCATTCCTACCTTAACTAATTTCAAAATGAGTGAATATGCAAGAAATTTTGAGATTTGGTACGTTACATGCTATTTGTGGTTCGGGCTCAGAGTGTTGTGATTATTGGCAATAGTACAATTTTTACTCATTTGGAACATTAGGCCACCTAGAATGATCATTCTCTTGTCCGTCATAATCAAAAGCTACTCCCTTTTAACTGATTTTGATTGATGTGACACTCCTATGTTGCATGATGACTGAGAGATCACTTTTCGTTCACTAGTTGAGGGTGGCCAAGTTAACTGGCCACCTCCAACTTATAAAATGACCTTACCTCAATATTCATACGTTTTTCATTATTTTACACCTAGGGAGGAGCTTAGAGGTTACCATACATGTGCCTAACTTGAGCTCAATTAATGCATGCTGGAGTGTTGGATCTCTGTACTGCTACTCAGGGACTTATCTTGCTATCTTCTATCCTTGTGTATACTTTCTTTGCTCCTATTTATTTGACTGTTGGTGTTGTTCATGTGTGTAGGTACTTTGCTGGTATCCCAAATGGCGATTCTACTGGTATGGAGTCCTGCTTGGAATGGTATGGTGCTTCAGGATGATGGTACCATCCCCTTAACTTGATGGGGAAAAAACTAGGTCTCAGGCTGATAAAAATTGTGTTACAAGCTACTACAGGAGATCCTGTAGCAACCCTTTTTCTTCTTTTTCAAGGGTTTTCACTTCAGAGGAGTGATGAGGAGTGTAGGGGGTTGGAGGATGATGTTAGGGCCTTGGTGGAGTAGTGAATGGTTGTGGAAATGGAGGAAATGTCACCTGTGTTTTCTTTGATTTTTTTTTTTTTTGAATGAGATAGATCTAAGGGTTGGTTTTGAGAGATGGTGATTTTTGTGAATCATGGATGCATGGAGGATGGGTGAGTGGTTGGATCAAGGTGTGAGGAATATAATTAGCATTGGATAGGTCATTCATGATGATTTTCCCAATCAGATTCTTTCCTGTAGAATTTCAGAACATCCTGTAGTGCTACATGATCTTCCTATAACAATTACAAGACATCCTGTAGCAATCTAGGGAGGGGCTGAAAATGGTTTTTTGAGCCCCAAAGATGGGTGAGAGTGGCAAGGACATGGTTTTCATGGATGGTATGGAGTGGATGGAGGGAAAAATTGAGTGGAATTTAAGCGTGTTGTCCTTGGAGCTTTGTAAATTTCCATTGTCCTCAAAACCTACAAAATGACATAAATTATTAATGAACATGTTGTAGATCCTTGTCATGGCATTCATTTTTTTTTCTTTTTTTTTTGAGGGACACACAAGCTACCTAAAGAAAGGTTTTAAACCTATCTATCTGCCCTGGGTGGCTTAAGGGAGGTTTTCACCCAGGGATCTTTTATTTTTCTTTTTTCTTTTTTCACTCGTGGGTTGCCTCCAGGAGGTTTTCAACCCAATAATTGGCCTCAGATGCCTCATGGAGGTTTTCATCTAGGCCTCTTATTGTTTGTTCCTTTTTTTTTTGCACGAAAAAAAATAGTATCAATGAATTCTGTGACTTGGAAGCTAGGATACTTCCAATCACATTCACCTCTTTAATGATGGTGTTGATGAAATCTTCCCTGGACAGAGGCTTTCTCTAAACCTTCAATATGTAGCCATTGAAAAGCAAGGGAATCCCTTCCTCATCAATGGTCTTGATTTGAGTAGCTCCATTGTCATGAGATTTCTCTATTAGGTATGGTCCTAACCACTTTTTCATCAATTTTTCTTTGAGTTCCTTGAACCTAGAGTCATATAGCAGAGCCCAATCCCCTTCTTTAAAAACCTTGTCCTTGATGTTCCTATCATGCTAGACCTTCCTCTGCATTTGGATAACTTCAATGTGTAGGAGGGCCTACATTCTAAATTAATCCAAGCCATTGAACTGGAGTAGCCTCTCCTGCTGTGCCTTTGTAACATATAAATCGATTTGTGCCGCCATTCTCAAAGTATTGTACTAGAACTCAATGGAGAGCAGAGCCTTCTTTCCATAGACCAAGTCATAAGGGGTGAAACCAGTAGTTGTCTACCAAGTTGTATTATAGGCCCAAGTACCCTCCACTAATCTGTTTTCTCAATCCTTTCTATTGTTTCTCACAACCTTGGTGAGGATGCCTTCTAGTGCCCTATTGGTGACCTCTACTTTTCCATTGGCCTAAGGATGATAGGGAGTAGATTTTTTGTGCTTGATATGATGTTTCCTTAACAAATTCTCAATCAGATGTGATGTGAATTGAGCTCCTTGATCGATGACTAGCACTCTAGCGTACCCAAATTTGAAGAACACATTATCCCTTAAGAACTCAACCACTTTCTCCTATGTTGCTACCTTGACAACATTTGTCTAAGACCAATTTATCAAATAATCAGTGCATACAATTATGTACTTTTTCTGCCCTAATGGTGGATCAATTGGCCCATTGAAATCCATACCCCACTTATCAAATGGCTCTAAAGGCACCTGAGGTTGTAAGGAAATTTCATTCTTGGGAGCAGGTTTTCCCATTCTATGGCACTGATTACATCGATTGGTGTATCTTCTTGCATCTTAGTGGAGAGTGGGTCAGTAGTAGCCAACTTGAAGAACCTTGAAATATGTCCTCTTTGCAGCAAAGTGACCTCCACAAGTCTTATCATGATAGGCTGAGAGGATTTAAAAGACTTCCTCTTCCCTAACACATCTCCTCAAGATTTGATCTGGTTGCCCCTAATCCATGTGAAAGGGTCACTCTTCCTTACAATTCTACTCTTTTCCTTGGAGGACATATTTGGAGGGAACTCTACAGCAACTAGGTAGTTGGCTATGTCAGCAAACCATGGAGAATGTTGGCTTGTTGGGGCCTAACATAGGTTCAAAGTTAATTAGCCAAACAAATCCTTGTACTTCTGGCCCTTTCGGCAACAGTCCACGGAGCGTGGACTGAGCTCTCACCCGAAGTAGTATGGGAGGGTGCTAGAACTAGGTTTCCACACCCTGGAGATGTCTGATGGGTTAAACTAGTCCACTATTTTTCCTTGCGCGCAAGTTGCTTCGTGCACTTTACCGTTCCTTGCGGCCTGATACACTACCTTTGTGCAGCCCTACCTAGGGGCTGTGTCGCGCTCTGCGCTATTACACGAGATCTTATTTATCTTCTAGTATTGTTTAAGCACCTTTGCCTACTTAAGTGTCTTAAGTTATGCTTAACAATACAAAAAATTCATATAGGTTCACATAGTAAATAAACATTATATTTGCAAACTATATAAATCATGCATTAAACTAGGAAAAGATACAAGGAATTATAACAAAACTTCTCTTTATTGATTCTTCCAACGGTTACAAAATCGACCTGCTCTACGCACTCAACTGCAGGGGTCTGCACACTCAGTTGTGGACAACTAGGCCTTTGCGCACTCAGCTGCAGGGGTCCGCGCACTTAGCTGCGGGATACTAGGCCTCTGCGCACTCAGCTGTAGAGCCTTCTCCTACTCTACGACCCACAGACACACTTTAAATTTCGACTCAATCACTTAGAATTCTCATTCTTCTATTCTCTTCGTTATTAGTTATCTTCTACACTTATAGCCTCGCTTTATTTATATAATCCCATAGTCCGTGAAACATGGGTAGGTCTATCCAACCGACATTACATTACAAAAACTAGGGTGGATAACCCTGTGACTCTATCATACTTTCGCGCCCTGTGCCCGCAATTCACAGAGCTTTTACAACAAGATTTGGTCAAAACTTGGGTTTTAAGCCCCAAAACATGCCTTGGGGGGGATCCCATGCCTATCAGGCCCCCAACACAAACATCATGACTCGCCCTCGAGTCACTCTATCGGCGCGATGATCTTTTCGTGGAGTCCCTCCAACTGTTTTAGAATTACGGCAAGGTCAGCAGCACATTGAGTTGCTACTTGCTAGATCTGTTGGATACGTTGTTTCGAGACCTCTGTGTCAGAACTGCTTCTCTGCATTTGTCTCAGTATCCCCTAAATTTGTTTATAGTCCCGCGCCTTTGTCTGGATCCTTGGAGAGCGAAGAATGTAGTTAGTCAGATAACCAAGCCACCCTTGTAGGGTTTTAAGCGGTTGTCATTCACTTTGCCTAGGAAAGGCTCTCCATTTAGTTTGACTAGCTATACCGCACCTCCATCTATGACCTCCTTAACAACATATGGTCCTAGCCAATGCATTCTAATCTTTCCCGAGAATTTATCAAACTTACTGTTATATAGTAGCACTAAATCATTTACCTTGAAGGTGAACAACTTAATATGGAGATCGTGCTAGGCCTTCTCGTGCTGCTTTTGCACCTGTTGATGAAATCCAGCCAGGAACCATTCCTCCTCGAGTTCTTCCAACTGTGCGAGTCTTTCGTCCAGAGCTTCATAGTCTGCCATACCTGTGAGCGCTGCTATGCGTAGACTAGGTACAATACACTCCATTGGCATGACAACTTCACAACTATAAACTAACCAGAAAGGTGTCTGCCCCGTCAGTTTCTTGCATGTTGTCCTATAAGCCCATAGTACTGCAGGTAAGCACAGGTCCCAATTGCTCCGCTGCGCATTGCATACTTTGGTTAGTGTAGTCTCTAGTATTTTGTTGAGTGCTTCTATTGTCCAATTGACTTGTGGGTGATAAGGTGTGATTTTCTGATGATACACCTGGAACTCTTATGTTAGCGCGCTTATGGTTGTGTTCAGGAAATGTGTACTGCGATCACTCAATAAGATCTTTAGACAGCCAAATTGAGTCAACACGTGTTCAAACAAAAACTTTGTAGCCATGGCGGCCGTGTAGTCTTTGACCTACTGCGCTTCTGCCCAATGAGTTAGGTACTCCGTCACGGTGATGATGTATCATGCACCCATTTTTCCTTGAGGTTTGGTAGGTCCTACAAAGTCGATTGCCCACTTTTCGAAGGGTTGTAGCATCATTTGCAGATTCAAAGGCATCTCATGCCTCCACGATGGTTTACCTTTCCTTTGACATATATCACAGGCCTTGCAATGTGCTTTTGAATCCTGGTGAAGGGTTGGCCACCACAAACTTGCGCGTAGAATATTTTGCGCGGTCATTCGTCCTACATAGTGTCCTCTCGCAGCGCCCCCACGTGCTTTTGCGAGGATCTGACTTCGTTCAAATTTAGGTACATACCTTCATAGTATCTCATCATTGCTCATTTTGTATAGATACCCCAAAATGACAGAAAAATCAGCCGTGCGCACCACCAGTTCCTTCTTTTGCTGGACGAAGCATTCCTTCGGTGTAGTCCCTGTTGTTAGAAAGTGGATTATATCTTCAAAGTGTCCATCCACGATGTGCACAACAAAATTCTATGCATCAGGTAATCCTTCCTCCAAACTAGTAGGTTCCTGCGTTCAAGCGTCCAGGTTTTACCACGACCTCAAAGTAATACTCTTGAAACAATAAGAGCCACCTACATATGCACCCACCCAACACAGGCTTATTGCCCAAGTATTTCAGCATAGAATGGTCTGTATACATCTTGAAATGTCCTCCTTGCAAATAGTGCCGGTATTACACCATAGCCAACCCCTCGCATTTAGTTGTGGAATAATTCTTTTCCACTTTGGACAACCTGCAACTTGCGAATGCGATAGTGTGATCCAAGCCCTCTCCACCCTCTTGTGTTAGCATCCCTCCCAGTGCTATACATGATGCGTCAACATGGACATGAAACTCCACATCCCATTTTGGGAAGACCAGGATTGGGGCAGAGGCCAATTTCTCTTTTAGTACATCCAACCTCTTCATGCAATCATCATTCTAGCAGAACATGGCATCCTTTTTCAATAGTTTCTCCATTGGCGCGGTGATCTGAGCGTAGCTTTTGATGAACTTCCTATAGTACCCTGTATTTCCCAAGGTAGCGCGCAACTATTTAACACTACGCAATGCTTCCAAATTCAGAATTACTACAATCTTCGAGGGGTCTACCATTAGTCCCTGTTTGAAGACCACATGTCCCAACAAGTTCCCAAAGGGAATGAGGAACATACACTTTTTAAGGTTTAGTGCAATTTGGTTTCGTCAGCAAGTATCCAACATCAAGCGTAAGCTTGATACATGATGCTTAACCAATCCAAATATAGTCCAATCATCCAGATAGACCTCCA
This sequence comes from Pinus taeda, assembly GCA_000404065.3. Lineage (NCBI taxonomy): Eukaryota > Viridiplantae > Streptophyta > Pinopsida > Pinales > Pinaceae > Pinus > Pinus taeda. The sequence goes on along the minus strand of APFE030773028.1, from coordinate 88,286 downwards.
GGAATTTGTGGATATATTCTTTGAATGCGGAAACAACTATGTCCGAAAAGATGGCTGGTGCATTCTTTAACCCAAACGGCATGACGGTGTATTGAAAGCAGCCCCACTTAGTCGTGAAGGTGGTCTTGTTCCTGTCTTCCAGCTTGATTTTGATCTCGTGGTACCTTGAGAACCCATCAGTGAAAGAATATGCTTCCTGTCCACCAACATTTTCCAATACTTCATCTATGAATAGGGTCGGGAATGGGTTGTGCACATAGGCATCATTCAATTTCCTTAGGTCCACGCATATTATTATCTCGCCATTGTGCTTATTCTCTTGAACTACCATAGGGCTTACCCAATCGGATTCTTCCATCGGTTCAATAATTCTAGCTGTGAGCATTTTGTCTAATTCTATGCGAACCTTTTCCTTGTACTTTGGGTTCAAGTGGTAAGGCCTCTGTGTAACCAGCTTTGCGTCAGGTTTTAGGGTGATCTTCATCATCCTAAATTGCCAACGATCCACTTTAAGTCTGTGATCTTGGTCGGGAATAAGTCTTGGTACTCCTGGAGTAACTCAACAACCTTACCCACTGTGGCATCATCCTAGTAGTCACCGAGCATTGCATACTTCAGCTTGGTCTCCGTACCAATGTTCACCTGCTTCGTTTTACTAGCACGGTAATTTCAGGGTCTTCAATTAATGGTCCTTGAACCTTGCGATAGCCTTCAATTTCTGGAATGTTAACTTTTCGTGGATCTTCATCGTCTTATTTAATGTTTATGTTGTAACACTCCAGCACGTAGCTCAGCTGGGTCGCCCATTCAAGTTGAAGCACTTCCATTAGTTCCTAGGGTATTTTAAAGATAACTGCTTTTACTTCTTGTGGCGGATAATCAACAGTATCCCACCAATGTTCCTCAAACGTGAAAGTTAACAGGAACCCTTCACGGAGGATATCCCATTCGTTTGTGCCATGGCAGAGCTCCATTTCTATATACCAATTCATGGGTATAATTTCCAAGGTATGACAAAACAAGTGCACCCACTCGGGTTGTGGCTTTTCCCCATAGACCTTCTCCCATTTTGCGAGGTGTACACGTGGATCATCCCGTCCATCATATTTGTCTTTTAACCGCATCTGAGGCTTCCCAAACTGCATGCACATCATCATTTTGCATTCAAAACTTCATTGGTGCATACCCCATCATCTTGTAGGAGTAGCACATAGTACTCATTTCAGAGCATCGAAACGCTGTTGTTCGGTACTTTCCTTTCAAATTGTTCAGGAAATCATCCACCTCAGCTAACCCGTCGTACTTAGGTAGATCCCTTATCTCTGTTGTTATACAGTGTAACGATCTTGTCATGGTGTTACAGTTGTGCATGGCTACTTCGTGTAACCGGTTCTGCCATCGTTCTATATATTCATCAGAATCTAAGGTGCAAGAGGTTTCATGCTCCCATGAGATTTGACTGTTCGCAGTTGGATTTACCCAATCTTGCTCCTGCGTGGTTATCTTGTAGATGCAGTCTAGATCATCATCACTGTCATAGTCATGCACTGGCTCTGTGTAGCATGATCCTTCTGCAAGGTCTAATAGTACCACTATGCATAGAGACGTTTTCTCAAAAATCATCTTGTGCTTCTTTAGATTTATCACACCATTCATGTTAGTGGCCCAATCTATTCCCAATAGCGTGGGGTAGGGATTACTATCATCAACAATCCCTATCATTCAAAATTCGCTAGTGTTATCACTCAGGATGTTCCCCAAAGTTGTAGGAAAGGGAATACGACCGAGGTAACCATAGACCAATCTTTTAGATACAGGTTCTAGCCAATATGCATCTAGAGAGGGCTCTCTCTTTATAATTTAGCTTTGTTTTGATGTATATTAGGCTAGTTATGAAGTACAAGGGTTTTGTTTTGAGTCTGGTTCGAAGGAGGGGAACTCAATAGCACAATGAGGTAAAATTGAAACATTTCAGTCCATTGGGCATGATGGAGTCAAAGAGAAATGGCTACCTGGGTTAGGTTTCTTACCAGAGGATTTGTCATAGAGCAAGGTACTCGAATATGGAACAATTTATAGGCTAGAATCAGATGAAATGGAGTCAATGGGTGAAGGGAAATTAAGAATCCTTCATCATATTGATAGAGGAAAAATGGATGATTATTGCTAAGGAGCAATTAAGAATTCCTTAGCTAATATTCAAGATGAAAGAACCAGGGGAAACAAGAGCAATTAAGAATTCCTTGTTTATGCTAAGTCTGAAGAAAACATTAATAATAACATAGACTGAACACAGAGTGCAAACAAGCAAATTCTGAGTTATTCTTTTTCTCTATTATTTAGATCATGAAACATATATGATATAGTAAACACAGAAACTGTAAGACACAAGTTAGAAGGGACTTATTGATCCACAAAAATGATTCAAGAATTCTGTAACATGTTCCTTAGCATCAATTCTTCATCCAGTGAGCTTCGACAAAATGGTTCCAACAGCTTTCTAATTTCCAAAATTGTTCAGTATTACAGTCAAAACTATGAATATTCACCACCAACCAACCCCAAATACTTCGTCTCGGGGGGGGGGGTATTTATACAAAAATGTCAAGATATCATACAAAATATCTGATAGAAATAATATTTGCTGACAATTTAATGTTTCTTTTAAATAGATAGAGACAGACAGTCTCGAAAACAGGGAGACAATAAATAGATGCAATAAATTCATGCTGCGCTGGTTGATCCGCCTTTATGACATGTACTGGAGGTAGGTGCTGCAAATCGGTTGCCAGCTGTCTTCTGCCGATCCTCTGTGCTAGTTATTCTGCCTTGGCTGGATTTCTTTGACTCTGATGTGATGTGCTTTGAACCACGTGAATGTGATTCATTCCTTTTTTCTGCATTATAGTAACTGGTTCAAAATTTTGCATTGACCAAAGATAATTTACAGGATCTTTAACATGCTTTGCCACCATTCTGGTCCTGGTAATTTATGTCTCTGCAACTTCCTCAGAGTTTCGTTGGTTTCTGTGTACTGAAGAAATTAGGTGGGATGGTGAACAAATGTTTTACCTCGTGCTCTATGTAGAATAGATTTTCCAGGCTGTCATAAAGGGATTGGCCAGATGGAAGTGCCTTCTCTCCCGAAGTGCTTGAAGATGCATTAGATTGATTAGCAACATATGTATTTAATTTATGTACATAGTCCTTGTGCCTCATCAGACGATCATTACTTCCCAAAGGACTTGGAAAACCTTTTTGATGCAGGACTGTAAATTTTTCTGTGAAAGAATCAACCTCTACCTACATGTCCTGACATCTTCTGTCCAAGTTTTTCATTAGATTTCTCATGGTTATAACTCTCTTGATATCCAGAATGGTACATGTTCTGTCTCTAATGTCTAGTGCTTCCAGTTCTTCACTGGTCTTGGTATTCAATAAATGTATTAGCTTGTTGGTTTGTTTAGGCATCTATGCCAATAATGCTCTTGTTTTTTTAATTTCTACATGGGCCACTCTTATCAAATCAATTTGCTCATAAATGGTTTGAATAGACTTCCATATATCACTAAGGGATTGAGTGATGTTGATCCACAAAATTCCTCTGATTTCTGCCAGAGGCTTATCCAAAGAGAGATCCTTCTCTAAGGCTCTTACCTTGTTCTCCAATGCTTTGATCTCCCTTGTTTTCTCTGCCACATTCGTCTTGGATTTATCATAGCTTTGTTCAGCCTTTGCCAATTTTTCTTTGACTTGCTTCAGCTCTGATACTTGGAGTTTCAACTCCTCCATGGCTTTTATTAATTGGTCTATAGTCATAGTTGTACTGCTGCCTAGTGCTGTTGTTGTTGCTGGGGTACCTGTGGTGATTTCTGCTGTTGATGCCGGGACAGTGGGAGACACTACTGTTATAATTGTAGGAGGGGCAGTTATGACTATTGGAGCTATTTCAGGTGGCTGGGAGGTCGACTCTCCCTGCTTCTCTTGTAGTGCTTTCTCCAATGCCTGCTCTGTCTCACTCAATCTCTCATTCAGCCTCATGAGCAGGTCCATCATGTCCTCTTCGGATTTCTGTTGTACAACATCTGCTGTTTGTGGATGCATAGAAGGAGGCATTTTGAGCTGTTTTCTGAGGGCAGTAATGTCCTCTTCCTTTTTCTTCATTAGTGCTTTTATGCCTTTGGCATCATGTCCTAGTTCAATGATAATGTCTTCCAAGGATTTTATCCTGTTGCCCTTTGCTGGAGAAGAAGATTTCTCTAGGTCTAACTGAGCAGAGGTATTATTTAAGGAATTTTGCAATTTATGAGCCAACATTGCTTTATCTACCAATGTGGAGTAGACCATCTCTCCAGTTTGCTTATGCAACTCAATCTTGTCCATTGGATGAATGTATTTGGCAAGGACCTCCAGATTTGTCCTGATGTAGTCAGCTGCTGACTGTGGCTATTGTACTTTGGGCTTGAAATAGCTCATGATCATTTTCCCTTCTTTAATGTCATACGCTGAAATTAATATTCGCTGTTTTGTGGGGGCCATCTTAAGATATTGGTTATAAATTTGTAGCCTCAATGGATCATTTCTAGCCTTTATCTCTGTGAATGTTCTTTTGATATCAGAGGTTTGCTTACTTGGTGGCCTAATGGATGAAAATTCCACACTATGCTACCTTTCTAGCTCCTACTTGTGTGAGCTAGTTGATGTGTCTATCACTGGGGAGGTCTGTGGGCTGGTTGCCCTCTCACCTATTAGACTTTTTATTATTTCTTCAATGATTCCCTCTTCAGATAGAGGATTAAGTCTTTGCCTTTTTTCACCTAGTTGTTTTGCAGGTCCACTGATGGGTGTGGCCTCTTCTCTGTCTTTTTTCTTGCCATTTTCCTCATTTAGAGGAGTTTGTAACGCTGGTACCTCTGGTGCTTTGGTCTGGACCAAAGGAATTTTCCCCTACTGATCTGTCATTTCTTGTTGCTCTGTGCTTGCTACTTCCTTGCCCTTAGAAGGCCTTGTACCAGGTGCACTGGTTTCCTGTACAGGTTGCTGTGAAGTTCTAGCAGAGGATACACCAACTCCTGTTTGTTGAGGTAGATCAAAGGATACATGTCCCAAAGAGTCTAGGTCAAGGGTCTTTTCAAGATCTTTCATAGCTTGTTCCATCACTTCTTGCCGAGTAAGTTCTTCTATTAATGTACGTTCTACCCACTCATCCTGATTAGCAAATTGCTCTATTTCAGGGATCCTAAAATGTTTATAGGTCGATAGCCTGTTTTTTACTTTTTTGTCACTTATAAAGCTATTTGGGTCATATGGTACCCACCAGAAACTTTTCTTCAATTTAAGTTCTCCCCCCAATATCCTATCAGCATCTTCCCATGCTTCCCTCTTGTTAATGATAAAAGGGTCTAACTAGTTTCTTATTCTTAGCTGAGCCTTTTTCTCTGCATTGGAAAAGTGAGTTAAATCTGCATTGATAAGTTGCCTGAAATACTCCAGTGCAAACAGTCTCATAGGCACATATTTGGGCAGCTTATAAGGGCACAACTCACAACCATATATTATGATTTCCGTGTGATTCTGGTAGAGGTACCAGTCACCTATTCTGTAGTTTTTGGAGAGCTGTAAAATCTTCTTTATATCCCTAGAGAGCCTAGGAGGAGGAGCTTCTATCAATAAAGTGGAGGCTGGATGTATAAACCAGTCAATGAATTCACAGTAGGCATAAGGGAATTCAGAAACATTGTGGAAGACTGAGGTCCAAAAGATCATCGACCTCCTCTCTCCTTTGGAATCCAATTTTCTGATAGGAAATGAAAAGCTGTTTGGCTGATAATATAAGAAAAGGTGGTATATGAATGAGGTATACTTGAAGACTCCTTCTCTTTCCAGATTTGTGAATTGATCATTGATTTTATTGGAAATGAAAGAGGCATAATCATATTTGACAGCAGGGGGCTGTCCTGTAGTAAATATGGACAACAGAACCAAGGTGGTTTCATCAACAAATTCAATAGTTTTGAATCCCAATATGAATGATATCATATCAAGTATGAGTTTTCCCGTTTCATTGAACCAGACATGCAAATATGGAGGTGGGCCTTGGGGTTGGCGATCTGGCCTCATGAACATTTGTGCAATACGGATTATCTCTGATTGGGGCAATTGAGAGCCTCGCTCCAGTAAAAATCCCATGGAAAGAGGATCCAAAGGTTGAGTAGGTTTGAAGTGTAACATCTCATTGATAGATTCAACAATTATGTAAAAGAGGACAGTCTGGTATGGGGTTATAACTGTTTTAGTGACAGGTCATAATTGGCACAGCAATGGTGGATAATATCTGGGAAGACATTGACTAAGGGAAGGTAATACCTAGGAAGGTTAGATTCCCATATTCCATAGAAGTCAGAGTTATTGAGATGACTGTTTCTAGCTCTGAAAAATGCCTGGAGGTGGTTCATGTCACCAGATAAATCTTTAATTTGAAAATCTCTGTCAGCTAGGGGCAACCAATGTTGGTCTTTGTGCGGTGCATTGAGGAGCGCAACATTGAGGGCCACAGGGGCTTCCATGTTTGTCTACTGTGTTTTCAACTGGAGATCACATTTTTGTGGGAAAAATGGGCAAAAGAGAAGTTCTGGATGTCTTGGTATGGCAATTATGGATTGCTTCAACTTGAATTTGGCTCTTATAGGTATAATTTACAGAGGAAAACTGAAAATACAAGTTCGGGAGGTGGGACGGGGTAAATACCTGTATCTTGGAGGTGAACCAGGGTAATTTGCAGGTTGATCGATGAGTTACGGAGTAGGATGCTGGACTTTGCTTGGTTGGGTGGCGGACTGGACGCTTGTGCAGTTGCTTGGACGTAGTTTGCATGCAACAGTTTCGTGGAAAAATGAATGAAAATAGGAAAAAATGACATTTTCACGAGCTTTTATCAAAAATTGGCTTCACGAGACTTTTTGGTGCTTTTCGGTCGGATGACGTCATCGAGATGTGACGTTTTGTCATGACGCAGGGGTACGGGATGCTGATGTGGAGGTGACGTGGTGATGACATCAGTGGGAGGGGTTAACGGGAGGGTGGTAAGTGGTATCGACCGGCACTGCTTATGAGATGAAATGGTTTTGGGCGGAGGGGCCACGAGCATGGCGGGAAGGCACCGTGTGTCCTTGGTATGGCAGCAATACCACCAACTCCCCGAGCAGTAAACATCGACAACAAAGGTGGTCGGGATATAGATCTCAGCCATTGGATGCGATGGCTGAGATCTGACGGTTGGCGCTTTGCGAAGACGGCGGACATTAATGCGCGGGCCCGCGGTATAATATATAGCGTTTTGGGTATATTTGCATTGTTTAAAAGGGGGGGTAGGTTATTAATCAACATAAGGTTAATTAATTCCTTATGCGCAGAGATGGTTATTACAAGGTTTCAAATAAACCTTTAATCCCATTTATAATAACGATATATGGCTATGGCTTAGACGGGGCAGGGATATTAGATATTGCGGGATTTGGGTCAATCTATGGGAGTTATACAATAAGATTAGGGTTAATATAAAAGAAATGTAAATGATAGCGCTAAGCATAATGTTAAAACACTTAGGCAAAAGGGAGAGAAAAGAGAAAAGGGATTTTACACAAGAAATGTGGCTATTTTTCCTAAGTAAATGGAGCTTCACTTAGGCATCTGATGAAAATGGAACGAGTGATTTTTTAGGATATTAAGCATATCTTAATACCTTTGGGGGAAGTTAGTGAATGATTTGGGGAGAAACATGAAGGGGAGTTAGTGATAAAGCTGCCTTGCCTGAGCTGCATCAACATGTCTGCTTTGCACTTGTGATGGGACTGAAAATTGACATTTTTACACAATACATCACAAGTCACATTCTGCAACACCAATGTACCTACCCTGCCTACTGTACCTAACATTTTTACTTCTTTTTCTTTGGGTGCACTTGGATTGGCAGACCCTCATAGTTTTTCTTTTCATTGCATGATAAACCTATCTAAATATACACTTATTTCTTCCAAGGGCTCAGATTGAACTATTGAGCTCCTTTGCTTCTCTACATATCTACTTACCTGCCAAGATTGAACAGTTTGGACAGGTTTTATTCTCTATCTCTAAAAAAAGTAAATTCAAACATGAACTAGCCAAGATTAAACTGTTTGGCCATTCATCAATGGCGGCATTAGTCAATAGGCTGCACACCATCAGCTTATTGCAAAAAAGAGAATAGTAGTGGCATTTTGGACTTGCACACTTTCCTGGTCTATTTGATTGGGGTTAATTTCTTTCATTTTCTTGACCATTTCATTCTTTTTTCCCTTTGATTTTTATTTTAGGGCATACCCTCTTTTTATTTTTTAATTTTTTGATCTTTTCAAAATATGGAAAACCTTTGCAGCAGGGAAATGATGAACATATTAGGGATTTTAACCAGTCAATCATGAAATATGACACCTATTGGTATAGGAGTATAACACTGGCTCCACTTGGGGATGGATTTTCCTGGTAAAAAGTCAAGAACAGCAGGTCAGATGGCCTTACGTACAGTTCTTGCTGCATTCTGAAACTTTCCTTTGCTGTAAGTGAACAAACTGTACAAAGGATCATGTAAAATATACACATCTCTCATGAGCTGATCCAAGAAATCACACCTCTGTTTTGGATAGTTTATCTGAATGTTTGTTCTCATATTTTCATTTCCCAAGTCTTCTACAATTTCTGGTAAACTAAAAAAAAGTAACACAAAAGGTGGTAAAGTTCCTTGACTGCTCCTCAAAAATTTTCTACACATTCCTTCCCATTCTTATTGCTATAATAAACTGCAGAAACTAAACATCCTTATATACAAGTTAGAGTCCTGATATATCAACAAACTGGATCAAAATAATGTTTCAGCATCCGATCATTAACTGGTCCATCTTCTACTTCTGTACTATCCAGGCTCTTTAAAAAGTAAGTATTGTTTCCTTGTACAGCCTGGATGATAAAAGGTCCCCTCCATAGGAAGTCAAACTTCCCATGTTTTCCTTTATCTTCTCTCTTGGAGTTCCATTTCAAAACCTTGTCTCCAATATAGAAATCCTCTGCCTTAGTCCTCTTATCAAATATCTTCTTGAGCTTTTCTTGTAGCACTTGAGATCTCTGATATACCTCTTCTCTGGTCTGCTGTAAATGAATAGTCTGATTTATTCTTCTCTGAATGTCATTGGGTTGTGCCTGCACTTCTTGTAGCAACTTCATCACAGGGACTCCCAAAGATGAAGGGAATACAGCCTCCATGCCATAAACTAGCTCATAAGGGCTAGTTCCAATTGATCTCTTTGTAGTTAATCTGTTTGCCCACAGTGCATTGATAAGCTTCTTATGCTAGCTTTTCTTGTTTTCTTCCAATACTTTCTTATATGATATTGATCAGGCTTTTATTGGATTACTCAGCTAGACCATTACCTTGAGGGTAATAGGCTATGGAGTGGCCTAAGTTAATGTGGTACTTGTGACAGAAATTGATCATTCTTTTGGATTTGAAAGCAGAAACATTGTCCTTTATAATCTTTTCAGGATAGCCAAATCTGGACAGGATGTTGGTTTCTAAGAATTGCATGATCACTGAATCATTGGCTTGTCTGGTAGGGATGTCCTCTATCCACTTGGTGAAATAGTCTGTGGCAGTCAAGATCCATTTATGTTGGCCAGAAGAGGGTGGGTGAATTTCTCCAATAAAATCTAAACCCCATTGTTGGAATGGTCTTTCAGTGGAAATTGGTTTAAGGGGTAAAGGTAAAAGCTTCCTCTTGCCTTAAAAAATTTGACATTTATGGCAAGAGGTAACACATTTCTTCACATCAGCAAAGAGGGTGGGCCAATAAAATCCAACCCTTAGGATTTTATCAGCAGTTGATTTCCAGTACAAATGTCCACCACAGTTCCTTGCATGAAGTTCTTTGAGTACCTTGTCAGTTTCATCTTTTATCAGACAATTTAATCGAACACCTTCATGATTTTTCCAAAAGAGAGCACCATCTAAAATACAAAACTTTAAAGCTTTCATTTTTATAAACCTTTTCTTTGTTTTGGATAACCTTGGAGGAGCCTACAGGTTTAATAATACATAACATATATCAGCATGCCAAGGTGATTCTAGGAAGGCCTAGCTGATTTGTGGAGTCACCATCTCCTGTTCATTATCCAGTTCATTAGTATCTAGGGCTTGGAAATTGGTTTCGGTCATGAGTTTAGCCAATCCCTATCCTTTTATAAGCTTTGTAGGTTTTATTTCAATATCATACTCCAATATAGTAGCAATCCATTTACCTCTTTTGCCTTCAATCCCCTCTTGGGTTAGGATATCTTTGACAACAATGCTTGGCACATAAGCTATTATATGAGAGTATAGTATGTAGACCCTGAAATCTTTGATGGCTTTCACTAGTGCATACGCTTGTTTTTCCATGATTGGGTATTTTAGAGGTGCATCCCTCAGTGCTTTGCTAAAGAAGGCTATGGTTTTTTCACATCCTTGATCATCTTTCTGTAGCAAAACAACAACAACAATGTGTTCTGATGCAAATGAAAATATTATGAAGTCTTTGTCAAATTTTGGGCTTGTAAGAATTGGTGTTCTGGTTAAAGCCATTTTGATTTCTTCAAATGCTTGTTTGGATTCTACTGTCCATTTGACTTTGGAATCCTTTTTCAACATGTTGTTCAGCAGTCTAACTAATTAAACCAGATTGGGTATGAATCTCCTTAGGAAGTTGATCTTTCCGAGGAAGGCTTGAAGTTCTTTGATGTTTCTGGGGTGAGGAACTTGTAGAATGGCTTGTATTCTATCTGGATCAATTCTAATGCCTTCTTTGGAGATGATGTGGCCTAACAATTTGCCTTCTTCTAGCCCAAACAATGACTTCTTAGGGTTTAAAGAAATACCTTACTTTCTGCATATTAGAAACACTTGTCTCAAATGATCTAGGTGTTGCTGATCTGTTTTGGAAAATGTAGTAAGGTCATCTAGATATATGACCAAAAAATCATGGATTTCTTTTGCAAAAGCTATGTCCATGGCCCGTTGAAAGGTTGCCTCAACATTCTTAAGTCCGAACGTCATTTTAACATATTTAAAAGTTCCCCATGGTGTTGTAAAGGCATTTTTTTCTTGATCATCAGGGTGGGCTAGAATCTGATTAAAACTTGAGAATCCATATAAAAGAGAAATCATAGAGGCACCTACTACCCTTTGTAGAATGTGATCCATCTTGGGCAAGGGGTAATTGTCTTTCAAAGAAACTTTATTGACATTCCGTAAGTCCACACACAGTCTAATTTCCCCTGTTTTCTTCCTAGTGGGTACTAAGTTAGACACCCATTCTGAAAATCTGATAGGAATGATTATTCCTGCCTCATACATCCGTTTGATTTATTTTTCAATTAAGGGAAGAAGTACAGGGTTGATTCTTCTTAGTTTCTGCTTGAACGACTTCTGATTTTCTTTAAGGGGTATAGTATGTTGAATTACAGAGGTATCATAAGATTTGAGATCCTCATAACTCTAAGCAAACAAATCCTGGAATTCTTTGAACAGTTCAACATATTTAAGCTTTTGATCAGGGGGCAAGGTTTTGGACAATTTTATCATTTTTGGATTTTCCACAGTCCCTTTGTTGCAATCTTCAATGTCAACTTTTAGAGGCTACATTTGGGTTTCCTTGGGATATCATTAGAATCAAAGAAATCTTCCAAGGGAGTCAATCCTTTGGGCAGGTGATTATCTTTTAAATCAATAATTTCAGCTTCTCCTTCTACCATCTCATCAACATCTACTTCTTTAAGCTCTTGTATTTCTTCTTTGGTAAAGTTTGTGGGATGCATACTTAGAATTGCACTTTCTACCGAAATGTTTGTTTGCAATTTTTTTGTTTGATCAAACTCATTGACAGTGTCAAGGTCTATATTAGTGCTGGAAAATTCTTCCTCTAGAGTTAGAAAATTGTTGATCTGGATATCATTTTCAAACACTTGCCAATTTTTTACATTATCAGGTATTGTTGGCCTAAGTCTAATCTCAGCTGTAAAATGATGATTAGGCTCAAATGGCAATTTACAAGTGCTTGCAAATGTTGCTAAACTGTGAGCATGCAAATTGTGTTTCCTTGGAATTTTAGCAAGCTATGTTTCTAGAAAGGTATTGAGTATTTCAATTGTTGCCCCTCTATAAGATCTTAATCTGAGATCATTTGTGAGGATGTTTCCTTTCATTTGTTGAATAACTAAATAAGAGTCTCCCAAAATTGATACCCTAACTGCCCCTAAGCTTTTGATCAATTTGAGTTCTAGCAAGAGGGTTTCATATTCAGCCATGTTATTAGTGCATCTAAAATTCAACCTATATGCATGTCCTTCAGCATGATCATTTTCCATATTATGTATCCAAATCCCTGCTCCTACTCCTAGTTTATTGACTAATCCATCAAATTCCAAATACCATAGGATTTCTTGATTATAGCCAGTATCAGGAGTCTTAGAAATTTGCTTACTAGGGAGATTTGGATTTTCAGTTTCATGTGGTTTCCCTTGTGTGTCTGATGTACCATTATTCACAGAAATTTCTTGAATTTGAACACTATATTTTTCATTTATGAATTTTATCTGCGCTAAAGCCAAAGCCTTGACATCAGTTCAGGGGTAAATTTCAGCATTGTATAGGATGAAAGAGTCCATATCAGAATGCATGGAATATATGGGAAAATTCTGGGGTTTCTCCTGGTTGCTGACCACATATTTCATTGAAGTTTCTCGGTACAACCTCTTTGGTTGACCAAATACTGAAATGGTAGCATAGGACATGTCCAACTATAAAGATCCCTGGAGCTTTGCGCCCCAAGATCTAGACAACAACATGCCATATTTTGGTCGAATATCAGCTACCACTACATCCATTAAAATTGCCTTGGCATTGTATTGAACTAATGATACACACAAATCTTTGATCAATCCTAGACATCTAACTTGGCTTGAATCAAAAGAGAACAAGTCTTTGTAGGGTCTGGTAATATCTAAGTCCAACTTCTCCATTACAGATTTAGGCATTAAGTTATGAGAGGCACCAGAATCAAACATTGCATTGTGAAGTATTTTATCATGAATGTTCAGACTTACATAGAAAGGAGGAACCCCTCCATCTACCGATTTTCCGTTTGCTCCAGGGCCAAAAATTAATTCAGGTTGGTCATCAAGGACATTTACTGCATCTCTGTTTTTTGAAATTTGAAGTGATCTGTTGATTTTTTCTCTATAGACATCATGCTTAGCCAATTCTAATAGTGGAATGGCTATCTTTAACTTTCCTATTTTGGTCTCAAGGTTGAAAGGTTTTTCAGTTTGAATTTTTGCATTTGCATTTCGGGCAGCAAGGTTTTCTTTTTCTGCTGCATTTTCTGTATCTATTTCTTTTACATGAATGTTGTTATGAGCTAAATTTGTTTCTATGTCAATTTATGGAGGTTCTCCCACAATTTGTTTGAAAGAAATGGAAGTGGAAGATTGTTTATTAAGTTGTTGATTATCTGAAATATCCTCAACTGTTAGATTGTTTGGGTTAGGAATTGCTTTAGGAGGAACTTGTATAGGAGGGTTCTTGATTTTAGCTTTGGTAGGTTTCTTGGTTTGTTTCTGTTTATTGTCATCAGGGACATCTATTCTCCTGCTTCTCAGATTATATTGTTTGTGAACTTCATAGATGGCTGTGTCATATCCCTCCCTAAAATCAAATGATTCCCCTGATTGAATTTGGAACTGACCAAGAGTGTGAGCCTCTTGGTCTTCTAGGGTTAGAAAATTTGTTGTTCACTATTGAGACCCATTAAGTTAATTTGAGTGTCTTCTGTGGGCTCTTTAGAAGTTGAAGCTTCAGCATAGTTTTCTTGGAATGGAGGTCTAATGCTTTGGTCAAGGCCAGCCTTTCTAGTGTTAGAGTTCTAGTTTTTCCTAAAGTTTGGATTTCCCCTGGTATTACTTGGTTGACCATCCCAAGGGGATTTTCTCTCAATTGTTTCTACTCTATCACCAAGTCCATCCATTCCTTTAATGATAACATCTATTTTTTTTTCAAAGGTAGAAGATTCTTCTTTGATGGGTATCCTCCTTTCAGCTCTAGCTCGAGCTCACTTAGAAATTAGGTTGGCCTCAACACTGACAGCTATACTCTACATGTCTTCTGAGATTCTAGGAGCCCTTTCCCTAAGCTGGTATGCCATATCATAATCAAATGCAACAAGGAATTTGATCAAGGCCAAGTCTGGTGGAGGTCTGAGATTCTGAGGAATAGATTGTATACATTGTTAAATCTGGTGCAGTAATCTAGAACAGTTTCTTGTGGACCTCTCTTTAACTTTTCATATTCTGATAAAATGTGGAGAGGATCTTTTTTCTTTTCCCATCTATTTAAGAAGGTTCGATAAAGAGCCTCTGGATCATTGATAGTGTTTTCAGGGAGTGCTCTAAACCAAGTTCTAACATCTCTTGTTAAGCTTTGGACAAAGACTTTCATTCTTACATCATCATAATCAATCTCATAGTTTTCAAAATAATCCATCATTTTCTTGGTGTGTTGTTGAGCTGTGTAAGTTCCAGTACCATCAAAATAAGTGATTTTGCTTTGATAATCTTGAGGCATAGCCCCTGGATTTGCATGTAATTGCAGGGGAGCATATTGGTTTGCCATATTTGTAGAGATAAGTGTAATAGCCGAAAGAGCAGGGGTACCAGTTGAAATATGTGCTGTGGATGGGGGAGTGGAAAAGATGGTTTGAAGTGTTGATGGTAAACTAGGAGAAGCAATAGTAATGGTAGAAAGGGCTGGTGCTTTTCTAGGAGTAAGCTCAGTTTGGATAAGGTTCTGCTAGCTTCTAAGGTTTTTGGGAATCAGATTAGGATTTTGAAACACAGGTGGGGGATTTAGATCTGGATTTGATCTAGTGTAACGAATCTTCTTCTTTGGAGCTAGCTTCTGAATATATTTTTTGGTTTTTCTTAAAATATTTGAAGGATACAACTTTTGACAGTATCTTTCTAGGAAGTCTAAAATATGGGGGTTTTGAATTTTTCTGAAGATCTATTGAAACAAGGGATTGATCAAGTATTTGAGACAATTGTTCAAAGCCTAAAACTAGACTGGAGATAGACTGAAGCAACTTTTATTTATTCCTGCAATTGCATAGAAAAAGTAGTTTCAAAGGCTACTTGGCTAACTTCATGTTTCATCTGTATCTCTTTAAAAATAAACAACAGTAACAAACAATTATTCAATCCCCAGTGGAGTCGCCAATGATGTTATCACTCAGGTTGTTCCCCAAAGTTGTAGGAAAGGGAATACGGCTGAGGTAACCATAGACCAATCTTTTAGATATAGGTTCTAGCCAATCTGCATCCAGAGAGGGCTCTCTCTTTATAATTTAGCTTTGTTTTGAGGTATATTAGGCTAGTCATGAAGTACAAGGGTTTTGTTTTGAGTTTGGTCGGAAGGAGGGGAACTCAATAGAAAAGTGAGGTAAAACTGAAACATTTTAGTCCATTGGGCATGATGGAGTCAAAGAGGAATGCCTACTTGGGTTAGTTTTCTTACCAGAGGATTTGTCACAGAGCAAGGTACTCGAATATGGAACAATTTATAGGCTAGAATCAGATGGAATGGAGTCAATGGGTGAAGGGCAATTAAGAATCCTTCATCATATTGACAGAGGGAAAATGGATGATTACTACTAAGGAGAAATTAAGAATTCCTTCACTAATATTCAAGATGAAAGAACCAGGGGAAACAGGAGAAATTAAGAATTCCCTGTTTATGCTAATTTTAAAGAAAACATTAATAATAACAGAGACTGAACACAGAGTGCAAACAAGCAAATTCTGAGTTATTCTTTTTCTCTATTATTTAGATCATGAAACATATATGATATAGTAAACACAGAAACTATAAGGCACAAGTTAGAAGGGACTTATTGATCCATAAAAATGATTCAAGAATTCTGTAACATGTTCCTTAGCATCAATTCTTCATCCAGTGAGCTTCAACAAAATGGTTCCAACAGTTTTTTAATTTCCAAAATTGTTCAGTATTACAGTCAAAACTATGAATATTCACCACCAACCAACCCCAAATACTT
>APFE030773028.1:12827-66434 GCA_000404065.3 Pinus taeda | reverse complement strand
AACAGCAAAAAAAAACCCTGCCTTTGACATTTTTAAGCTAAATACTCATGAATTTCCCATTTCAACTTGATGGCATTTATGCACATTTTCCATGATTATTTTGCTTTAGCAGGCAAAAAACATTAATGATTAAAGGCCTACCTGCAAACTTGAGGAGATTTGGGGTCTTTTTGAAGTTTATAAGCAATTGCTGTAGGTGAACTCCTGACAGGTCGCGTGCAGGACTGAGAGGTCGCGCCCTTGTTTTTTTCTAACTGCTGGAACCCCCTGGAGAGGTCGCGCCCACCCAACAGGTCGCGCATAGCTGTGGAAAGGTCGCGCACGGTTCCTCTCTGCAATTCCACCCAAATGCTCTTGAAAACGATTTTCTCTATTGCTTGAAGGCACAATGAAGCTTAATGGAGGGAGAGAGAGACTTTATAGCCTTGTTTTGAATTTATTTCATGTCAAAACCCTCTTTCTAATGTTTTTCATGACACTTTTTAAAACTTTGAATGTTGCTGACTTTTTGGTTTCGTTTTGTCCTGAAATTGGTTGAATTGATGTTTTTTCTTGAAAATTTTTGCAGGGATAGCTTTTCTGGAGGAATCTTGGCAAAGGGGACCAGGGCTGCATACTGATTTCGATGAATTTTTTACAACCGTTTTACAAAATGAGAAAAATGACCTTGTCTTTAAAAACAGGGTTTTTAAAATCCAAGGTATAAAATTAGCTGTATCAAGATGATAATCTTTTGAAAGAAATAAACTGTCATCCCTCTGGCCTGTTGGGCATTTATTGTACTATTAAAGACATGACTAAAGAACAATTGGACCTAAAGCCTAGACCTAGGTACTTTTTGACCTAAGACAAGACAAACAACTTTGAGTTAGTTATGACTGAAACAATCTTGATCCACATGTGGCCAAAGGGGAATAAAGACACAGCTCCTCGCATCAGGGTTATGCAATGCCTAATGGAATGCAATAAGATGACACTGATGAGACACCTACTTATGCAAAATGCAAAGAGCTTTGATCACTGATGGACGACTTCTAGACCGACTCTAACAGTACCCACTAGAAACTTTTCTTCAATTTAAGTTCTTCCCCCAATATCCTATCAACATCTTCCCATGCTTCCCTCTTGTTAATGATAAAAGGGCCTAACTGGTTTCTTATTCTCACCTGAACCTTTTTCTTTGCATTGCAAAAGTGAGTTAAATCTTCATTGATAAGTTTCCTGAAATACTCCATTGCAAATAGTCTCATAAGCACATATTTGGGCAACTTATAAGGGCACAACTCACAGCCATATATTCTGATTTCGGTGTGATTTTGGTAGAGGTACCAGTCACCTATTTTCTAGTTTTTGGAGAGCTGTAAAATCTTCTTTATATCCCCAGAGAGCCTAGGAGGAGGAGCTTTTATCAATAAAGTGGATCTATAAACCAATCAATGAATTCATAGTAGGTATAAGGGGATTCAGAAATATTGTGGAAGACTGAGGTCCAAAAGATCACCGACCTCCTCTCTCCTTTGGAATCCAATTTTCTGATAGGAAATGAAAAGATGCCTGGCTGATAATATAAGAAAAGGTGGTAGATGAATGAGGTATACTTGAAGACTCCTTCTCTTTCCAGATTTGTGAATTGCTCATTGATTTTATTGGCAATGAAAGAGGCATAATCATATTTGACAGCAGGGGTTGTCTTGGAGTAAATATGGACAACAGAACCAAGGTGGTTTCATCAACAAATTCACTGGTTTTGAATCCCAATATGAAGGATATCATATCAACTATGATTTTTCCCGTTTCATTGAACCAGACATGCAAATATGGAGGTGGGCCTTGGGGTTGGTGATCTGGCCTCATGAACATTCGTGCAATACGGGTTTTCTCTGATTGGGGCAATTGAGAGCCTCACTCAAGCAAAAATCCCATGGAAAGAGGAGCCAGAGGTTGAGTAGGTTTGAAGTGTAACATCTCATTGATAGATTCAACAGTTATGTAAAAGAGGACAGTCTGGTATGGGGTTATAACTGCTTTGGTGACAGGGTCATAATTGGCACAACAATGGTGGATAATATCTAGGAAGACATTGACTGAGGGAAGGTAATACCTAGGAAGGTTAGATTCCCATATTCCATAGAAGTCAGAGTTACTGAGATGACTGTTTCTAGCTCTGTAAAATGCCTAGAGGTGGTTCATGTCACCAGATAAATCTTTAATTTGAAAATCTCTATCAGCCAGGGGCAACCAGTCCTGGTCTTTGTGCGGTGCAGTGAGGGGCGTGACATTGAGGGCCACAAGGGCTTCCATGTTTGTCTACTGTGTTTTCAACTGGAGGCAAAGTTTCTGTGGGAAAAAGGGGCAAAAGAGCAGTTCTGGATGTCTTGGTATGGCAATTATGGACTACTTCAGCTTGAATTTGGCTCTTATAGGTATAATTTACAGAGGAAAACCAAAAATACAGGTTCCAGAGGTGGGACGGGGTAAATACCTGTATCTTAGAGGCGAACCAGGGTAATTTGCAGGTTTATCGACGAGTTGCGGAGTAGGATGCTGGACTTTGCTTGGTCAGGTGGCGGACTGGACGCTTGTGCAGTTTCTTGGACGTAGTTTGCATGCAACAGTTTCGTGGAAAAATGAATGAAAATAGGCCAAAATGACATTTTCACGAGTTTTTAACAAAAATTGGCTTCGCGAGGATTTTTGGCGCTTTTCAATCGGATGACATCATCGGGATGTAACGTTTTGTCATGACGGAGGGGTACGGGACGCTGATGTGGAGGTGACGTGGCGATGACGTCAGCGGGTGGGGTTAATGGGAGGGTGGTAAGTGGTATCGTCCCACACCGCTTATGAGCTAAAATGGTTTTGGGTGGAGGGGCCGTGAGCATGGCGGGAAGGCATCGCGTGTCCCTGGTACGACGACAATATCGCCAACTCCTCGGGCAGTAAACATCGGCGGCGGAGGGGGTCGCGATATAGATCTTAGCTGTCAGATGCGAGGGCTGAGATTTGATGGTTGGCGCTTTGCGGAGATGGTGGACATTAATGCGCGGGCTCACGGTATAATATATAGTGTTTTGGGTATATTTGCATTGTTTAAAAGGGGGGGGGGTAGGTTATTAATCAACGTAAGGTTAATTAATTCCTTATGCATGGAGATGGTTATTATAAGGTTTCAAATAAACCTTTAATCCCATTTATAATAACGATATATGGCTATAGCTTAGCCGGGGCGGGAATATTAGATATTGTGGGATATATATATATTATATATATATAATTATAATATATATATATTATATATTATATATAAATATATTACGGGATTTGGGTCAATCTATGGGAGTTATAAGAAAGATTAAGGGTTAATATGAAAGAAATGTAAATGATAGCGCTAAGCATAATGTTAAAACACTTAGGCAAAAGGGAGAGAAAAGAGAAAAGGGATTTTACACAAGAAATGTGGCTATGTTTCCTAAATAAATGGAGCATCACTTAGGCATCTGATGAAAATGGAATGAGTGTTTTTTAAGGATATTAAGCAGATCTTAATACCTTTGAGGGAAGTTAGTGAATGATTTGGGGAGAAACATGAAGGGGAGTTAGTGATAAAGCTGCCTTGCCTGAGTTGCATCAACATGTCTGCTTTGCACTTGTGATGGGACTGAAAATTGATATTTTTACAAAATACATCACAAGTCACATTTTGCAACACCAATGTACCTACCCTGCCTACTGTACCTAACATTTTTACTTCTTTTTCCTTTGGGTGCACTTGGACTGGCAGACCCTCATAGTTTTTCTTTTCATTGCATGATAAACCTATCTAAATCTACACTTATTTCTTCCAAGGGCTCAGATTGAACTATTGAGCTCCTTTTCTTCTCTACCTATCTACTTACCTACCAAGATTGAACAATTTGGACAGGTTTTATTCTCTATCTCTAAAACAAGTAAATTCAAACAAGAACTAGCCAAGATTAAACTGTTTGGCCATTCATCAATGGTGGCATCAGTCAACAGGCTGCACACCATCAACTTATTGCAAAAAAGAGAATAGTAGTGGCATTTTAGACTTGCACACTTTCCTGGTCTATTTGATTGGGGTTCATTTCTTTCATTTTCTTGACCATTTCATTCTTTTTGCCCTTTGATTTTTCTTTTAGGGCATACCCTCTTTTAATTTTTTGATCTTTTCAAAATATGGACAACCTTTGTAGCAGGGAAATGATGAACATATTAGGGATTTTAACCAGTCAATCATGAAATATGACACCTATTGGTATAGGAGTATAACAATTAGCACACTTACTCATTTGATGTCTACTGTGATTCCCTGTAATCTCCCCATAGGTAGGATCTTTTTCTGGTTCGCCATTCACACTTGGATAGGAGACCATTGCAACGCAAGCTTGCCCATGCACTCCCATGTTTGCTTTGGCAGGACATTCGCATTCGATCCTAGATCTAAAGTCACTTGGTCCATCTCATATTCCATGATATGCGTGGTCAATATCATCCCCCTTCCTGTTTAGGTCGTGTGCTTCTCGAGCTTTCAGACTACATGCAATTCTCGTGGCACGGTCCCAACGCATCTAGGTATGAGTTCTTGCAGCCCCTTTACAACCTTGTTGTCGTGCAACAGATTCATGCATGTCTCCAAGAACGTAGTGAGCATTGATGGGCCCATTTCTGCCTCCAGTCTGTCTTTACTTCCTAAAGTGAAGGCATCAACAAAGCTCCTCTTAGATTCCATGAAGGTCTCCTTAGTGTGCTCCAAATCCAATTTTGGTTCATTCGTTGGAGCCTTAAGAACCCATGTACTTTCTTTAGGTTACTTTCCTTTGTCATCCCTTATCGTAATACCACTTGGGAGCACGATATTTACATTAGGGTCTTCCTCACATGGCTTAGACTTCATCATCTACAGGTTCTGAGTCGCGGGAGGTTGGAGTGCTCCTTTATCGCACAACCTCGCTATTAGTGTTCGAAAATCCTCTATCTCATTATCAAATAATGTACAATACAAGCATGATGGTCACGTTGGATTCGTACAATCGTAGGCATAATGTCCTGCCCCTTCGCTATTGTAACATATCATCTACCCGTGACCTCTTCCTAGTCCCATTCCACCTCGATCTTGTTCGCACCCCTGAAATCCGGTTCACGCCATCCATGCGTTTTGGTCAAGGGGCTATGTTTCGGTTTGAGCTTTGTAGGTAGGAGTCCGATCCATCATCAGCTCATAACTTCTACAGGTGCGCTCATCATGGCCTATGGATCTACAAAAATTACAGAACAATCGCTGTGAATTCTACGTATACTTCTGTAATAGATGGCAGTTATCTGTAGCCTTCTTTCCTCCTATCTGACAAATCACGCACCATAATGTAGATGCCATGCTTGGTCCTACTTGTGCCTCCAGTCTCAATGTCATTGGTCCTCCTCCCGCAAGGTAATTCGCAAACACCGGGAAGTGGTCCTTGTCATAACCCTTGCACCATATCTCATCATGCACTTCTAGACAGGCCGTCCTGTCTTGTTTCAAACTCTGCATCTCAAGGCACAAGTTTTTCAACTGCGCATGAATCTACTGGACTCATAGGTTAGGATCCTGTATCGGAGTCTCGTGCAATCTCATCACGACCTCTAAAGCCTCAGCTTGAGTGGTTAGCCTTTGTTGCGACAACGCGTTCCATAGATGCGGTGTTAACGAGGCTACAAACCATTCAAGGTGTTGCTCATTTGTTAAGTTCATGTTCGCTTCGCGAATTGTGAACTTCAGTCTTTGATCCAACTCCCACAGGGTTTCGCCTGTTAGCATTGTGATTTCCTTGAATCCAATGATTGACTGTGCCTCCAATTTTGGCATGCTGAATTCTTTGTTTAGCGCAACTTGTATATCTGCTATCCCCATATTTGGATTGTCATTGGGATGCTTAATGTACCAGGTCAGTGCGCGATCCTGTAGATTGCTGACTAACATCGCCTTCTTTATATTGTCGTCTGTGACACCCTGAGCTTCCCATAAAACTTTTACCACGAACCAAAATTGGTCCGGACTTCATTGCCTACTCCCTTGAACACTGGTAGCTTTATCACGCTAGCCATATTGCTTTGCGGTGGTGGCGGAGGTGGTATGGGAAAAGTTGGGGGTGAAGATGGTGAAACTGGTGGTGGTGTGGGTGGGGGTGGTATGCGCAGAATTCTCTACCTTATCAGAATGATCGCACTTCTTGGCGAAACCTTCATGAGCTCTTCTTCGCCTCCTCGTGTAGGTGAAATCAAGGGGCAAGTTTCTAGTTTGGTGATACCTTCATTTCCGTAGATTCTCCCACTCTGTGTAGCCCCAAACATTAATTTATTCGCATAAATCACTTTTCACACAGTACCATTTTAATTCAAGTGTTCAAAGATTTAATGTACTTACTTTACGGTCCCTTGAGGAAGTGTTGTTCTACTTCGCTATAGCTGACTGAAGTATTTACTATGAATTTGGTGATGAATCCCCCTATGATTTGATTGAGCCAGTGATCGACAACATGCACGATCTTATATTCCGATGCTTCTAGTCTGTGCACCAATTCTCAAGTCCACACAATAGGCTTGTCGAGTTTACACCTTCCTTGGTTATCTGCTAGCTTCACGATCCATTCGTACAACTTAGCAGGGAAGGATGCAAGGACAATTTCATGGATCTCCATATACAAGTAGCAATCTAACTACTCTTCCCAACAATGGAACCATTTTTTGGCTTGTTGGGGCCTAACCCAGGTTTAGAATTAATTAGCCAAACAAATCCTTGTACTACTGGCCCTTTCGGCAACAATCGGCAGAGCGCAAACTGAGGTATCACTCGAAGTAGTATGGGAGGGTGCTAGAACCAGGTTTTCGCACCCTGGAGATATCTGATGAGTTCGACTGGTCCACTGTTTGTCCCTGTGTGTAGGTTTCTTCACGCGCTTTCCTGTTCCTTGCAGCTTGATACACTGCCCTCGTGCAACCCTAACTAGGGGCTCTGCCATGCTCTGCACTATTACCTGAGATCTTATTTATCTTCCATTATTGTTTAAGCACCTTTTCCTACTTAAGTGTATTAAGTTATCCTTAACAATACAAAACATTCATATAGGTTCGTGCAGTAAATAAACAATATATTTGCAAACTATATTAATCATGCATTAAACCAAGAAAAGATACACAAAATTATAGTAAAAATTCTCTTTATTGATTCTTCCAATAGTTATAGACTCGACCTGCCTTGCATACTCAACTGCAGGGGTTCGACACTAAGCTGCGGATTACTAGGCCTCTGCGCACTCCGCTGTAGAGCCTTCTCCTACTCTATGACCCACAAACACACTTTACACTTCGACTCAATCACTTAGACTTCTCATTCTTATATTCTCTTCGTTATTATTTATCTTTTACAATTAGAGCCTCGCTCTATTTATACAATCCCATAGTCCACAAACCATGGGTCGGTCTATCTAGCCGACATTGCATTATAAAAATTAGGGTGGACAACCTTGTGACTCTATCATACTTTCGCGCCCTGTGCCTGCAATTCGCAGAGCTTTACAACAAGATTTGTTCAAAACTTGGGCTTTAAGCCCCAAAACGTGCCTTGGGGGGGATTCCATGTCTAACAGAGAGAGAACCAAAAGAGAAAATAAGTGCTCATTGGGCAGCTTATCATCAACCATCCTTTCCTCACCTGCAGGAAAAGCAAGTCTAGACCAAAAATATGCAACTATATTTTCCTTACATGGCTTATCAATGATAGTTAAATCAAACTGTTGTAATATAAGAAACCATCTAATAATTCTAGCGTTCACATTAGGCTTGTTCATTAATTACTTGATAGTTGCATGTTTAATATGCAAAAAGGTTTAATATCCAATGATGTAGTGTCTAAACTTGTTCAAAGAGTGGAAAACAACTAGGAGTTCCTTCTGGGTTACAGTGTAATTCAATTCAACCTTAGACATATTTTTACTAATGAAGTAAATAACAAAATGAAACTTGTCATCTATCTAGCCTAGACCTGCTCCTACAAATTTTTTAGATGCATCAACATGGATGTGGAAAGGAAGAGCCCAATTTGGGCTTCTAAGTATGGGTGCAATAGTTAATTTTTCTTTCAAGATCTCTAGGGCCTCTTGGCAACTATCTGACCAACAAAATTTAGAGTCCTTGGCTAGCAATCCAAACAATGTTGAGGCTACTTTGTTGAAGTCTTTGATCAACCTCCTATAATATCCAGCTAAGCCCAAGAAGCTCCTAACATCCCTATGCTTTTGAGGAGCAGGGACCCTTTTTATGATGACAATTTTGTTTGGGTCCACTTGTATTCCCTCCTGAGATATTGAATGACCAAGGACAGTCCCCACATTCATCAAGAGTTCGCACTTCTTAAGATTAAGTGAGAAGTTCATTTCAATAAACTTATTTATGACTTTCCCTAATTTAGAGAGAGCCTCCAAGAAGTCACACCCATAGGGAGTAAAATCATCCATGTAGATCTCTATAGAGTCATGGACTAGCTCAACAAAGATGCTTAGAACTTCCATTTTAAAAGTTGTAGGGGAATTACATAATCCAAAAGGAAGGACCCTATAAGGAAAGGTACCCCAAGGACAAGTGAATGTAATTTTATCTTGTTCCTCTGGGTTGATTGGGATCTGATTATAATAATTGAATCCATCTAGGAAAGAGAAAAACTTCATCCTTGCAAGACCATCCAAGACTGGATCAATGAAAGGTAAACGGAAATGGTATTTTTTAGTGGCTTTGTTTAGCTCTCTATAATCCACATAGATCCTCCACTTTCCATTCTTCTTTGGGACCAAAAATAGAGGGGACACACGTTCATTATCTGAGATGGGGTAGATGAGCCCTACATCCAACAATTTTTGCAACTCTTCCTTCACCATGTATTTGAGGGCTGGGTTAATTATCCTCTAAGGTTGGCACACAGATTTGCATCCTTCCATGATGTAGATGTGATGAGTACTCCCTTAATTTCTTTATAGCTCCAAGAAAAGGAATCTAAGTGTTCTCTCAACATGTTGCATAGATTCTCCTCCTGGTTGGCTGAGAGAGGGGTTGATCTTCAAGGTTTTATATGGACCAAAGTCTACCATTTTGACTTGTACATGACTTGGGTCAATTAGGCATAAATCATTCCATGGATTCCCCTTAGATTCCTTCATAAGCTCATCAAGAGGCATGGTGTTGGGGGGTTGGTTCTGGAGGATTTGGTCAATGAGGTCATATTCAACAGGATGCCCCTGCCCCCCCCCCATAGTAACATCTAGGGTACATATTGGATGGGATGTGGTATGACACACTTCATATTCCTCCTCCTCTTCCAACCATATGGGTAAGTCATGATCTAGGGATGGTTGAGAAAGAGGGTACAATACCAACTGTTTGGACAAATTCTCATTATTAATGGTCATGTTCCCAACTTTGGAACTTATGTAAGCATCAACAACGGCTAGCATGATATTCCAAGGATGAGAGGATAACCATTGAATTTGGTCTTCGGATAGAGAACAAGGAAGTCAGTAGGATACTCCAAGAAATAAATAAAGACCATTACATCCTCAATAATTCCCTCAAGATCAATTCTAGACCTATTTGCAGGTTGCAACATTGTTGTGGTCTTTCTCAAAGATCCTTAGAGGTTTATTTTGAGCATGGTTTTCTTAGTCATCACATTTATGGAAGCCCCAAGACCAATCAAGGTGTGAGGGACAATGATGCCATCACTGTGCACATCTATCACAGGACTTCCAAGGTGATCTAGATACTTTGGGAAATCACTCTCCCTAGTATTAGATCAGATAATTTCCCAATGGCGTTGATGGTAGGAGTGTCTTACTTTCTCCTCCCAGGATGTTTGAAGCATTTCTCTTTTATAAGATTATTGTAGATGGAAACATCCTTAATAGGTTGGAGGAGTGGGAGTTTAACACACAAGTTTTTCAATACTCCCATAAGTTTAATCTCTTATAGGGTGTGTTGGTTAGAATGGATCAATATTTTAGGAAAAGGAGGTGGATTTACTTTAGGGACACTCTCTTCCTTTTCCACTTCAAGCTCCTTAGGTGGAGATGGAGGTTGGTTATCTGGGAGCACTCTTCCATACATGAGGTTGATTAATTGAATCTCCACAACATAGGTAGGGTAAGATGTCTCTCCACTATAGACAGTTGTGCTTGCTTGTTATTCAGGTTTAGATTTGGTTGAGAAGGCATATGAGGTTTCTTAGGTGGAGAAGGATGAATGAGATGTGGTTGAGATGGAGGTGGAGGTAGTAAAGAAGGTGGTTGGTTGAATTGAGGCATCTAAACTTGTGATGGGGTATTCCATTGGGGATGTGTAGAAACATATGGATGAAGTGGTTGATTGGTAGGTTGGGGAGGATACTGAGGTGCATAAGACTAAGGAGAAGGTGTGGACCATGAAGGATGAGTAGGATAATACCAAGGGGGAAGGGGTGCATTCTTATTGGGATTGTAATAGGAATAAGATGCACTTTGCATGCCCTGGTGGTATGGCTGAGGCCCTTGAGGCCTCCTTTGATTGATGTAACAAAGTTGTTCAACCCCACCTTTTGCCCCTTGGTATACAAATTTCAATCCAGGAAAAGAAGGACACTTATCTGTGGAATGGTTTTCCTCACAGACTTAGTGTTGGCTTAATGGGGCCTGACCCAGGCTCATAAGTGATTTAGCCAAGAAAATCCCATATTGTTGGCCCTTTTGGAAATAACCTGTGGAGCGCGGACTGAGGTCTCACCCGAAGTAGTATGGCAGGGTGCTAGAACCAGTTTTCCACATCATGGGGATGTCTGATATGAGGTGATTGGTACGCGGTCTAACCTTCACACTTACTGTGCTACACGCATCAACGGGCATCCTGTGACCTGCGATACTATCTTCGCATAGTTCTAGGCACAGTGGGACCCGTGTTATTTACCCAAGTCTTCCTTAATTAGGTTCTATTAGCTGATTACTTAGATTACTTTCATATATAAGAATTTATGCAAGTATTTATCAATTGTGCGTAGTAAATAACATAGTAAAGGTAAAGCATAACATCAAAATACAGATTCAAGAATAGATGCACAGAGTAAACTTCTCTTTATTAATTTTCAATCCCAATTACAGACCCAACTCCACCCTATGCACTCAGCTGCAGGGGTTCGCGCACTCAGATGTGGACTCTACTAGGCCTCTACACACTTAGTTCCAAAGCCTCTTCCTACTACTATGACCTAGTACACTTCAAATCCAATTCTAACTCTGAACCATGCCTTTGTTATTCTATCCCTTCTTACTTTTCTTTTACACTTAGAGCCTTGCTCTATTTATATAATCCCATGGTCCGCAAACCATGGGTAGGCCGACACAACTTTACATTAAATTACAATATTTTTTGGTGGGCAACCCTATGACTCATCCTAAACTTTGCGCTTCGTGCCCACAATTCAAGGAGTCTTACAATACAATTGACCAAAAATTGGGCTTTGAGCCCCAAAAACATGTTGCAAGGGATCCCATGCCCAATAGACCCCCAACACAAACATCGCGACTCGCCCTCGAGTCACTCTATCGGTGCAGCGATATTTACACGGAGTCCATCTAGTAGGTCTCGTGCAGCCTGGAGGTTCGCGGCACACTGTTCCACTATCTGTTGTACTTGCTGCATGCGTATCTATGAAACTTCATGAGTAGGGTCACATCCCTACCTAAAAGCACAAAGTCCTTGCATTTGTGCCAACTTTCCTTCAATGTTAGTGGTAATTGTGAAAGCTTCATCGATCCATGGCTGGATGTGCGCTTTAAGTAGGGTTTCCTTTTTTCGTGTGACATCCACATGCTCCTTCAGTGCCCTAGCCTATTGCATCTTGGCAAGTCGTTGAGTAAGGAAAACCATTTGCGCGGTCCCCCAGACACTATCGTACTCCTGCTGCAACTCGTGCGCCTCTGTCTCTAAGCACTGTAGGTTTAGATCTTCCTGCAGATATGTAAGCATGGTTAGTTCTTGATCCAAAATCCTGGTGTAGTCCTGTACCTCTTGTTCAATTTGCTCCAGCCCCATTCAGATAGCGTGGGTGCGATGCTCTCTAAATTCTGGGGGTATGGAGGGCTATGCCTTCAACTGCAGCTCGACGATTTACAGGTTCAGCTCCAATTGAACCTTTGCCATTTCCTCCCTGGCCTTGCAGACTTCGTTCACCAATTGGTGGACCCGCTCTGCTACTGGTAGCTTTGCTAGCACGACCAACTTTGAGATGCTCCTACATGCATTCTCTACTACCTGCTCCAGTCCGTGAGCCTGCACAACCAGCTCATCACGCTAGAGGTTGAGATGATCCATGTTGATTTTCTACTCGCTCAAGACCTGGATCGCGTGGCATTCCCTGGCGTGGAGCTTTGCTATGACCCCATCCTACAACTGGTACAAGGTTTCACACAGCAGGACTACTAAGTTTAAGCCCACGCCTTTCATGCTGCTCATTGCAGCCCAGTCAACCTCGCCTGCTGTTGCTAGCGTGCCTTCAGGCAACACACAAGTGTTGTCCATACGGGCGCGCAACATCTGTTCGGCCTCTACAGTTCTTGCTGTGACGTACAAAGACATTGTACCTATTTCGGGGGGTTGTACTTGTAATCCTTGTAGCTACGCTTTGAGTGCCCTCTACACAGTGTTCTGCTCCATCATCATTTCTTGGAGCACGTCCTTTGTGACATCGTGAACCGTTTCGCCGATGTGAAATAGATCACCTTCTATGAGCGTGATCTGGTCAACGAACATCTTTGTCACCTTCACCTTCTTCCTGGGACCTGGTCTCTCAAGGATGCATGACCGCTTAAGTTGTGTCGATGCTGAATTGGGGTCTGCGCGCTCTTTTTTCCTGTCCACTTCGTCAGTCTGCTGCCTCGTGGACATCTCTTGGCCCTCCTTGGGCTCTTTTGTTGGCGCTGTAGTTTGTTCTGTTGTCTTCACTGTTGCAGCTAGTGCTTCCTCAACCTTTTTTTGCACTGCTGTCACCAATTCCACTTCGCATAGAGCCCTAACCTCCACAGTTGCCTTCTCATTGCGCCAATTCTTAGCCAACTTTGTGACACGATGCTTGGCTTCTTCCTTTTGCTTCTGCATAGCTACCTTCTCCAACTCAGTCAAGTCCGGGGTGCACCACTCTAGAGGCCAAGACTCCAACACTACAAAGATCGTATCATCCATTGCGATGAATGAAAGCTTCACCCATTTATGCGTTGGATCCTTACGCACCCAGATATACAGGTTATGCATATCCACCTTGAACTCTGCCGAACTCTACAAGCTGTTATAAACTGTGGGAGATAGGCGCAACCTTCGGTTGATCCACATCCGGACGCTCACCTTCGTGAGCGCCCAAAACACCTTCATCTTGCGAATCCTCTTCACGTATTTTGTAGCCCAGAGTGAGGCGTACCTCACGGGTTCTGGCAGATCATGCTCAATACTGGGGAATTGGCTATCCTCCGGCAGCTCCCCTGCAACTAACAAGATGGATAAGAGAAACCATGTGTAGTGGAAGGTCTTACCTTTATCTTGGGTCTCCTTGTAGTTCATTAGAAACTCCTCATAGAGGAACTCCACCTAGTTGAACTGGACCCCCTCTGGGTGCTCCTCTGCCAGCACAATCATAGATGCTGGTACTTCGTCGGCGCGACATTTCCTCATCAGCTTGCTAGCTAGCAGCTGGGTGGCTACGTGCACCCCTTTGTCCTTAATGATTATGATTGTGTACCCTTGCTTTTTCTTCTCTAATTTATACTTGGCCTTCATAGCCTTTGCGAGGGCCAAGTTACTGCTTTTACCCGTTATGGTTGCGGGTTCATTTCCTTTGAAGGGAAGGTGAGAAATTCTGTGAATTAGGTTGGCCGTGATGGGAATATGCTCCTCTAGCCAGAGATACCCATCATGCACCAGGTAGAACAATTGCCTAATGATGAAAATGGTGATGGGCACACAGTGGAAGTTGGGTATCCATTGCAGATGGAGTAACTTGACCTTCTCCACACCGCGCAACCATTTTCGCGGCACCAAAATTGTAATGAGCCCCTTTGAATTCTGCTTCATTAAACTCTTCGTGGCTAGGTGTGGGAATTTCTCGTTGTCTGCGAGGTCCCAATCCTTTAACTTCATGGTAGGTACCCATCCCAAAAGAGGACCTTTAAAAATTATACCGCTGGGGAGGAGCGGGGTCTGGAGCGCACTCTTCATGGCCTCCAGGTCTTTCAGTAACTTGAATTTCCCTTTCTGTGGAGGGAAGTATGCAGGTAATTTTGTTGCGATCGCTGGGATGCCATCCTCCTCTTTTTCCTACTGCTCTATTTCAGTGATGAGGTCCTGTAGGTCCTCCTCTTCCTCCTTTGATTCAACATTCACAACCTTTCCCTTCTCCTCCATGGACAATCTGCCAAACCAAAAATTTCATGGGGACATGGGGACTGGTGCCTGCCTGTGCTTATCCTTCTTTGGCCTCGGTGTCCGAGGAGATTTTGGAACCTCCACCGTAATTCCTGCCTCTACGGGGTCATCGTGAACTAAATGGGGCTACACTACTTTGCCAGCGATATCTTCGGAAAATTGCACTCCAGGTATGGTAGCAGTCATCTTGGCTAGATTAGAGATCTGTTATCGCGCACTCACAGGCTCTAAAATTGCTCGACACTCAACACTCTGCAACTGCTCAAATTTTAGATGACAAAGTGTTGTTTCGTGGTTGGCTCTTGTGGTTTTATAACGCTTTTCAAATTCAAATGCGACCGTCCCCCCAAATCTGGGCCATCAATGCTCCTTTGGCTGAAGATTTGTCAAAATATGGTTGATAACTGCTGTCTTAGTTGCTTGCCACCCACTCCATTTTGCCTTAATTCGACCATATTATCATGAAAAGTGACACCAACGGTCACTTCAAAGCCTATCGACGTGACAACGCAGCCCTCAGTGCGTGGGAACGAACATTGTGTCATCATGATTCTACGCGCACCTTCATCTTCGCGCATTTTCCTACCAAACTGTTTTATAGTCCCACGGTCTCTTTTTTCAACTGCTTGGAGTGCTGAGAATAGGCTCCCTATGGCTAGTCAGGTAGTCGCACTACCTCTATGAGACTTCAATTCACCTTCCAGCCTAGTCTGTGGGCACTCCTTAGTTACCCTCACAACAGTGAGCACCACGCATTCTTCCTTATGCAGTGCACTCCCCTGGTTACTTTGTTTGGTAAGGTGCGGTTGCAGCCATGGTTGTAGAGTCACAAATTCTTGACGACAATATTCTAACGCAGTAGTATGGCTGTCCAATCTTGTCCTGTCATTCTTAGTTTATCGATGAGACATACTTTCATGATTTCGTGTTCCAGTTTTTTGATCTTTGCGTCCATGAACATGCTTTTCTTCCTCTGTCGTACTTGATCTTCTTTTAGTTTGCGAAGTTTAAGGTTCCCTCGCCGAATGGCTTCCTGAATCTGCATATGTTTTCCCTTTGATGGCTGCATAATTCCTTCGTCCTAGTCCTCACGTACTGTCCCAACTGTGGTAGCTATTGCATGAGGATCCCTTTCCTCCAAAATTATGTTCTCAACTCTGATTCTCATCTTTAGAATTGTATCCATGCTCAGCTTTTTGCACATGGCCCTATAGGCCCATTGAACTCTGTTCAGGACTCCACACACCTTATTGAATGCTTCCACATGGAATATTTGTGGTGTGCGTCACCTTTCCTGCTGCTGTGTCCTATTTTGATTTTCGATTCTGAGTTTGGGGTGTGCTTGTGCGGGCTGCACATCACATGTTTGTACCCATCGAGAAAGGTGGGCACGTAAGTTGCTCCATCCTTGCTGACCAAATTTTATTCAAAGATGGGGGCTTCCAAATCATAGGCACATCATCCTTCTACATCCACACCAGTCCTCAGAATTTCCTTGATGTGTACCCCACCATTGTGCGGGTGTTGCGCACAGTACCCACTTCAACGCATCAAATTGCTACGGTTCAGGTACTAAGCTTTTAAATTTTCTCAGAAATTCATCCACCATTGTCAATCCGTCATATGTCGGTAACTTTCTTGCCTCTGTTGTCATGCAACGTAGTGATCTAACCATCATGTTGAAATTACGTGTCGTCATTTCGTGCATCCGATTCTGCCATCGCTCAACTTCTTCATCTGAATCCGAAGTGCATGAGATTTCATGCTCCCATGAGATCCTACCATATGTAGTCAGATTCACCCAATCCTGGTCATGTGCAATTATCTTGTAAATACAATCAAGATCATTGTCATGCACTGGTTCAGTGTAGCGCACTCCTTCGGCTGGGTCCAGTGGGATTACCATGCGTAGTGAAGTTTTCTCGAAGATCATTTTGCACTTCCTCAGGTTGATGACTACATTCATATCGATGGCCTGTGACCTCTCAGCAAGCACGGGATATGGATTGTTGTCATCGAAAATCTCTATTACTTCAAAATCCGCCTGCGCACTCGCTCCTTCAATATCAACTGTTACCCCTTGCAACTTTCCCATGGGAAAAATCTTCTGTTGGTTCACCATTCGTAATTGAAAAGGAGATCATTGTAATGCGGGCCTACCCATGTGTTCCCATGTTTGCTTCGATAATACATTTGCATCCAAACCTAGATCTAGGATTACCTGATCCATTTCATACTCACAAATCTATTCAGTCAACCTCATTTCCCTTCCAGTGCACAATGCATGCTTCCCCAATTTCCGGACTACGCGCGGTTCTCTTGACCTCGCACACTTGGTGATCATCTCCCATATTCCTTTAACTACCTTTTTGTCGCATAGTAGTTTCATGCAGTGTCTCTAGAGAGGTAGTGAGCATTGATTGATCCATTCCTGGCTTTGGTTGATCCTTACTACCTGAAGTGGAGGCCTCCGTGAAGCTCTTCTTAGCTTCCATGAATGTCTCCTTTGCGCGTTCTAAGTCAAACTCAGGTTCCTTTGCAGGAGCCTTGCGAACCCACATATTTTCCTCTAGCTGCTTCCCCTTATCCTCTCCCATGGTCATACCACTTATAAGCATCATGTTTACATTTGGATCTTCTTTGCGTGGTTCAGACCTCATCATTTGTATATTATGAGTTGGAGGAGGCTGGAATACCCCTTTTTTGTGCATCCATGTGATCAACGTAAGACAATCTATTATTTCTTGATCAAACTGAGCACAATACGAATAAGATATCCTCATCGGGTTGGTACAATCATGGGTATAGTGCCCTGGTCCTCCACAATTGTAACAAATTAATTGTCTGCGGCCCCTTCCTGGTCCCATTCCTCCTCATCCTCGACCTCGCCCCTTAAATCCAGTGCGCGCCATCCCCGCAGCTGGGTTGAGGGCTTTCATTTTGGTTTGCATCCTATAGGCAGGGGTCTAATCCATCATTAACTCGTAACTGTGGAAAATGCACTCATCCTGGCCTACCGACCTGCAGAAATTACAAAACAATTGTCTGGGCATCTGTGTATACTTCTGCAACAAATGACAATTATCTTTCATGTGTTTCCCTCCTATTTGACAGATCGTGCACCATAAAGCAGGTGTCACGCTTGGTCCTACCTGTGCCTCTAGTTTCAATGGCATTGGACCTCCTCCTGCCAAGTATTTCACGAATACTGGATAGTGATCCTTGTCATGGCATTGGCCTTTGCATTTTATGCACCATACTTCCTCGCATGCCTTTGGCTGCGATTCCCTATCCTGCTTCAAACTTTGCATTTCCAAATACATATTCTGTAGTTGCGCGTGGATTTGTTGAAATCCCAACCCAGGGTCTTGTATCAGGGTCTCATGTAATCTCATCGCCATTTCCAATGCTTCATCTTGGGTGGAAATATTCTGTTGTGACAATGCCGTCCTCAAGTGCGGTGTCAGAGATGCTATAAACCATGCGTGATGCTTCGTCAACATCATATTGGCTTCGCAGATCGTACTCTTCAGTTGTTGATCCAAATCCCAGGGAGTCTTGCTTAGGAGAATCACGATTTCTTTAAACCTGATGATTGATTGTGTCTCTGACTTTGGCCTACTAAATTCTCTATTCAGCGCGGCCTGGATCTTTGCTATCCCCGTGTTTGGGTGGTCATTAGAGTGCTTGATATACCATATCAATGTGCGATCTTGCAACACGCTCACTAATGTAGCCTTCTTAATATTGTCGTCCATGACACCTTGTGCTTCCCATACTGCTCTTACCATGAACCAGAATTGGTCTAGATCTTCATTCCCTACTCCTCTGAATACTGGTATTTTGATTGTGCTCACCATACTAAATTGTGGAGGTGGGGTGGGTGGAGATGGAGGTGAGGTTGGTGAAGTGGGTGGCAGTGTGGGTGGAGGTGGTAACCGCAGAATTTGTTGTCTTATCAAACTGACTGTGCTTCTCAGAGAAACCTTCGTGAGCTCATCCTCACTTTCTCGCGAGGGTGAAATTAAGGGACTGTTTTGCAACTATTCGTTGGTTTTGTAGATCTTTCTGCTCTGCGTAGTTCCAAAAATTAATTTATTCACATAACCCTTTTTTCACACAATAACATCTTAATGAAAGTATTCAAAGATCTAATGTACTTACCTCGCGTCTCTTTGAGAAAGCGTCATTTTGCCTCGCTGTAGCTCACAATCATGTCTACCGCAAACTCAGTGATAAATCCCCCTATTATTCGGTCGAGGCAGTGGTCCATAGCTTGTGCAAACTTATCTTCTGATGCTTCTAGTCTGTGCACTAGTTCCAGAGTCAACACTATTGGTTTTTCAAGCCTACACCTTCCCTGGTTGTTGGCTAGCTTTACGATCCACTCATATAGCTCAGAAGGAAAGGATGCAAAGAAGATCTCGTGGATTTCCGTATATACGTAGTGCTCCAACCACTTTTCCTTAGGTACTTGCAGAGTTTTGTTTTCCTGTGTCATGAACTCCTGAATCTTCTTGTCCAACCACTCTTCAATTTCCTTCTTTGTTGGGTTCCAGTGGCATGACATCAGACATCCCTTATGTAGATCCCGATCCCGACAACAGAACCATTTGTTGGCTTAATGGGGCCTGACCCAGTTTTAGAAGTGATTTAGCCAAGCAAATACTATTACTACTGGCCCTTTCGGAAACAGTTTGTGCTCCGTCTCACCTAAACTAGTATGGGAGGGTTCTAGAACTAGGTTTCCGCACCCTGGGGATGTCTGATATGAGGTGATTGGTACGCGGTCCAACCTTCGCATTTACTGTGCTATGCGCATCATTGGGCACCCCACACCCTACGATACTATCTTTGCGCAGTTCTAGCCGTAGTGTGTCCCATGATATTTACCCAAGTCTTGCTTAATTAGGCTCTGTTAGCTGATTACTTACATTACTTTCATCTATAAGCATTCATATAAGTATTTATCAATTTGGCACAATGAATAATAGAGTAAAAGTAAAGCATAACATCAAAATATGGATTCAAGAAAAGATGCATAGAGTAAACTTCTCTTTATTAACTTTCAATCCCAATTACAGACCCGACTCCACCTTGTGCACTTAGCTATAGGGGTCCGTGCACTCAACTGCAGACTCTACTAGGCCTTTGCGCACTCAACTGCAGAGCCTCTTCCTACTACTATGACCCAGTACACTTCAGATCCAATTATAACTTCGAACCATGCCTTCACTATTCTATCTCTTCTTACTTTTCTTTTACACTTAGAGGCTCGCTCTATTTATACAATCGCATGGTCTGCGAACCATGGGTAGGCCGACACAACTTTACATTAAATTACAATATTTTAGGGGGACAACCCTATGACTCATCCTAAACTTTGCGCTCCGCGCCCACAATTCGCGGAGTCTTACAATACAATTGACAAAAACTTGGGCTTTGAGTACCAAAAACATGCTGCGGAGGATCCCATGCCCAACACTTAGCATACCTCTATAACATTTAATGGAAATTCATTTCTGGGATGCCTTCTAGTGCATTTAGGGATAAAATAGCTAAGGCTCTCTCTGCTTCCTCTTATTTCCTATTGATCTTCATGGTGTCTATTTGCAAAGTACGAAATTTCACATTTAAAGTCCTCCAACATGTTTCCAATTTCATTCTTAATAGATGTGGTTGAGGAAGAGGAACTAACCAAATCTTGACTAGACCTACCCTTCTTCCTAACAACCCTAGAATGTTTTTTGAATACAACCTTGATGTTGTCATAGCGTAGTTAATAAAAGTCCCCTCTAGATAACATGTTTAGAGTTTCCAATTTGTTCGCCCCGATTCCTCTAAGAAGGACTAACTTAAGTGATTCAGGATCAAGGGTTCATCTAGCCTTTTTACAACTGAGATGGAACCTTTCCTCATAGTCTTCCAAGGATTCATATGGTCCAAGAGTCATTCTAAATATTTCCTCCTTGGTGTCTTTGGACCTACAATAGTCCCTGTACTTGTTGTTAAAGGATTGCTACATTTGAGCCTAAGTAGTGATGCTATCCCTAGGTAGACTCATGAACTAGCGCAAGGCTGCATCCTTAAGGGTGGATGGGAACAACTTCAACTTCTGGTCATCAGAGGTATAATCATAAGTTCTATAGGCAACAACAAACTCAAACAAGAAAGTATTAGGGTCCTCTGAGGTTAAGCCATGGAAGTTAGGAAGGGAAAAAGGGCTTATATTTTTCATCATAGCATTTCCATTCGTCTCTCTGATGGGAAAATCACCCTCATTTCCGTTTTCAGTGATGGTGTAGGTATGTGGAATGGTTTCTTCTTCTTATTCCCCAATAGTCTCTTCAAAGATCTCATGTTGATCACCTAAGGGGTCCTCTGACTCCCCTGCAGTTAAAGAGGGAATTTGAAAGCCATCAAAGAAGAGTGAGGGTTGTCTATTTGATGATGTGGGGGTATTTGGCAAGAATTTCCCTAAAGTGTCTCGACTCCTACGAGGCATGAAATATTTTTTTTCTTTTTATTCATTTTTTTAAAAATCAACTGCAAAACGGAAAGGAAAGAAAGAATAATATCTATCTACTGAATGAAAAACATAAGGAAAAGCATAAATTACATATACCTAGACACTTCCTCGAGGCTCTTCAACTTTACTTTATCAACCCAAGGTTTCATACAAACTTAGAGGTGATAGTGCTATATACACAGTAGATGCATCATTCTACTCATTCCACCCTCAACTGGGTCACTTGATCATTAGGGTTCCATACCATTCCTATACTGAAATGAAATGAGTCTATCTACTGAAATAAGAATGTAAAGGCTAGTCTTACTGAAAATAAAGTAAATGCTTTTTAACTCAGAAAATGAAAGCTGCCAACTTGTAAATGCTATGAAATTACACAAATATTATGCTAATTTGTAGAAAGGAAACTATGCTAACCTACACTCAATCATCTAGCTGTCAGGGTTTCTTGAAAACAAAAGATTATTCTACCATTTCATAATTCAAAATGCATGCATTAACTATCTAATTCACACTTGCAGAGTAAATAAAGTTCTAATTGCTAAATTCAGAAATGAAAGAACTAATGCTATCTGATCTTGCAGGAAGGAAAAAGGAGTGAAAGGACTGGTTTAGGTGGCACTTCTGGTCATGGAGTCCAAGTTGAGGGGTTGAACTACTCCAAAAATAGATTATTCTATCATTGTAGCCCAAACTAAGGTCAAAACAAGTTGCTATAGGTGAGCTACATGATTCCTGTACTGCTACAGGATGTCCCGAAATGCTACAGGAAGTTGGTTGAGAGGGTTTGGAGGGTAATAAGGGTGAGATGAAGTGTTTTAAGGGTGTATGAAAGTTGTGGAAAGTGTGGGGAAGTTGATCATCACCCTTAGCCAAGCCCATTACTTCACGAAGGTCAGATTTGGGCTAAGATGGCTTTCTCACAATTACCGAAAAATAAAGGCTTAGAACATGGGTTGGAATGCATCAACAGAAGATGGAGAAGACTTAAATGGATTTGGTGAAATGGGTCCTTTCCTGCATATCAACAACCCTGCAATAACGCCTTCACCCTTTTCTATTTTCATTTGCAAATTATTACATGTCAATTTTAAAAAGATGAATTGAATTTGGAAAAGCTCATCTAACTACTGCCAAGAACTTGATCTATGAGATGAACTACCTTCCAAGCTACAAGAATCATGAGAAGAAAAATAACAGAGGTAAATATTTCCAAGAAATCATAAACAACTGTCTAACTAATGCTAAAACTTGATCTATGCAATGAACTGAAATATAATAAGATGACTTGCTCATTGTGACCGAAAAACAAAAGTTTAGAACATGGGTTGGAATTCATCAACAAAATATGCAGAAGACCTAAATGTATTTGGTGAAAGGGATCATTTCCCGCAGATCAACAACCCTGCTATAACACCTTCACCTTTTTCTGTTTTCATTTGCAAATTATTACATGTTAATGTGGAAAAGATGAATTGAATTTGGAAAATCTCATATAACTACTGCCAAGAACTTGATATATGAGATGAAATATCTTCCAAGCTACAAGAATCATAAGAAGAAAAATAACAAATGGAAATATTTCCAAGAAATCATAAAGAACTATCTAACTAATGCTAAAACTTGATCGATGCAATGAACTGAAATCAAACTCTATTTTTGGGTTGTGAGAGTGGGGTCCTCTAATCATGATCCCATGAGGGAGATGAGATAGGGGTCAATGTCACATGATTTTATATGGATTTTATACTATTGAACTACAACAACTAATCTACCCTCTAAGCTAATGGAACATAAATACGCAACAACTTAATCAATCCTATAAGCTAAAAGAAACATGAATAAAATTCAACAATTAATCAACATTCTAGAGGAAGAATATAGATACAAGAGAGAGCTTCTGCTGCTATGGTTGGGCCCTAACCCAAGAGCTTCAACCATCTGAGTTAAATTAGTGCTGGATTAAAACATAACTTCTCATTATCATTAAAAAAGTGTCAAATACATCATAAAAATAACAGTAAAATGCGCTTCAACTTAATGGTCTCTTGGATACAATAAAACTTTGAATCCTAATAAGTTCTTTAACTTGTTTATTTATACAAAAGTGGAGCCACCAACATATTCCTATAAAATAGGGATATTTGACTCCCTAGCTCGAGAATAGGTGAATCTAACTCTTACTTGACTTGCACTAGCTCGAATGCCAATGAAATCAACCTACTTGGCTGCTAATGACACCAAGTTGATGTGATAGAGTGGGGGATCTTCGACTGATTTAAGGAATTAAGGAGGTGGAACACCTCCTAGAATCTCTCTTGCGTGTCTACTCCGAGTTCCTGCACTCAAATCAACTCAAGATTTCCTCAATTCCTGCATTTAACACAGATTAGGCCACATGACATAATAACACATCTTTACTCCTCACAATAAGCATAATATCACAAAATTTGCAGATAAATGTGAGTAAAAAATAATTTAATAAGTTGTAGGATGGCATTGTGACCCATATAATATACCTATTGATGAGCCTCATCAGTCGGGTGGAATGTGGAAGTCCCATCCCGGGTTTGGATTTTGCATCATCAATAAGAGGTTACTTATCCTTGTATTTCTATGAGTATTATATTGGTTTATATGTGGATCATATAGTTGTGATTTCATTGGTATTTATGTTGCTATTATGCTGGTTATATGCATGTTTTATGACAAAATCTATGTATGGCTCTCATCATGTTTTTGCTGGTAAATGAATGGAAAATGTATCAATTACCTAGTGGATGAAATGGTAGTCAATGTGTTGAGGCATCACTGTCTCTTAGTGATTCTAAGCTAAGTATGAGACCCCTATGCTCAAATATGTTATTTATACATGTAAATTACATATTCGTGATATGTTTGATGAAATGACTGTCATGGCTAGTAGAGGTCCAGTCAAGGTCTTATTCAAGTAATTGATTTTGCACTGTCATTTTCTTATTATCTTACTGTTCCGAAGATGTAATTCTACTCTGGGAAGTGACCTAGGATCTGGGCCTGAAAAAGTGGCTCAAATCCTGGGGAAGCTGGCACATCACTATGAAAAAAATTCCATGGGCACTGGCTTGCATGGTTGTGAGAGTGTCCAGATGTCCCTCGATGCTGGCATGCCCATAGCATGAGAGCGTCTAGAGGTCAAGTGGTCCAAAAGATCAGTGGGACCTAGGGGCTAGTTGGAAAAATGGTTGGATTGGTTCTTGAGGGTTGTAATGCTGATGTTGAATGTATGTATTGTGTGTTTATTTTAGTTCCACTTCCTTAACGTGACTTAGGAGTTCAAATCATATCATAGTGGCCTCTTATTGCATGTTTACCCCAGCTAGCCGATTGCTTCGATAGACATGAGAGGAGGGCATTATAGAGTGGTATCATAACATGTTTCACCCTTTAGACTGGATGGGTTATGTGTTGGTCATGCATGCATGTTAGTTTCATGTGTGTCTCTTACACTTTCATTCCATGTGATTGTTGCATTTGCATAATGTTGATCATGGTTGTAGTAATGTCGCCATGTGGAATTTGATGTTGTTATTGTGGAGTGCATCATCGTGAGTGTATGATTGGTTACTTGTTGTTATATTTCACTTACATGTATCATTATTGTATGCTTGGTTACATTTTTTTTTATGTTTGGTTGCATTCTTGTATGCTTGGTTGCATGCATCATTCTTGTAGGTTTGGTTACAAGTATTGTTTGTTTATGCTTGATTACATGTGTTTATGCATGTGTACGGCTGGTTATGCATGTTTGCATGTGGTCAAGTGTACAATGATGTAGTGGTTTTTGTAATGCATGAGGTCATGGTACGAGTTGTTGATAAGGTCATGCATTGATGACTGGAGCCTAGCTAAAATGATGGTTGCATGATTATATGCTTATGTGTTATGTTTCCATATGTTGTCATGATCATGTTATACATGCATTACTCTGATTTGTTGATCTTGCAAACAAGGTATCCTCCTCGAGATATACTAAGGTACATTGGTTTATTGTGATTTGGTTTAGCTAACATAGTATACCTTGTAGGAAGAAATATCAAATGTCTAGCAAGATGGTAGATTACAAAGGCCATCCCTATGAATCTAATAAGAAATATGGTGTTGGGAACTCTTCCGATTTGGTAGATATATTGAGAATCTTAAAGGAAGAAATAAGGAGTTGTAAGGCAGATAATAACATAATCATCATAGGAGAAACAAGCATAGTTAAATGTGGTGATTCTTTAGAGTTTGTTATATTTGCAATGATAGGGACCATGTCGGATTATCTATGAGCATAAGTACAAAACTAATGGGGCATATGGTAGTAGGGCGCATGGTGGTCATAGGTCAGATAAAGATGACATAGTTAGAGATGGCATATTATTGGACACTCTAGAGAGGAGAAGGGATAGACA
Source organism: Pinus taeda (assembly GCA_000404065.3). Lineage (NCBI taxonomy): Eukaryota > Viridiplantae > Streptophyta > Pinopsida > Pinales > Pinaceae > Pinus > Pinus taeda. Next base: position 40,982 of record APFE030773028.1, on the reverse strand, counting down.
TAGGTATTATTCTAGTTCTGATTCAGATAGGCACTATGATTGTCATCGTTATCATCCTTACAGGAGGAGTGATAGGGGATACTTTCTAGATGAGTTTAAGAAAGTAAAGCCACCTAATTTTGGTGGAGAGATGAAGAAACCACAAGATGTAGAGACATGGTTTCTTGGAATGAGGAATTTCTTCAGGTTACATGACTATTCAAAGAACATGAAAGCTAGAGTAGCTACATTCACTCTCAAAGGTAAAGTAAACATTTGGTGGAAAGACGTGAAGAATGTCAGATGCATTCAGGAGGAAGACTTGACTTGGAGTGAGTTTGAGTGGCTATTTAAGAATAAATATCTATCGAAGAGATAATTTGATGAAAGGGAAAAAGAATTCAATGAGCTAAATATGGGATCCATGACAGATGAGGAGTACACTAACAAGTTCTTGGAGTTATTGAGGTATGTGCCTTACCGCATGGAGGAGAAGGCCAATATTTAGAGGTTCATTAGTGGATTTCCAGTTGCCTTCAAATATGGGATTGATTTTGATGAGCCTAGATCATTGGAGGAGGCCATTCGAAAGTTAATTCATTACTATGAATAATCGAAGCCCAAATATGAGACTAAGCCAGACTGGAAAGGTAATGCAAAGAAAAAAGGAAAATGGTATAGAAAGCATGCAAGACCTCAGGGTATAGATAATAAAGAGAATTTTCCAACATCTAAGAAGTTTAATGTATTAGATATAGGACAGGGACATCAATTTGAGGAGCAAAACAACGATGCAAGCTGAAAGCCTATAGAGTGTTGGACTTGTGGAAAAGATCATTGCAGGAGATATTATTCGTAGAATTAGGGTGGAAGGCCTCATATATATAATGCATAGGACACATAGACTACTGAGGATGTTGGCCAGAGTGTTCCTTGTATCTATGCAACATTGGATAACAAACATGCAAACCATCAGGAATTTATCATTGAGATGGATGATAAGCTTTGTGATCAAATTATTTATATTTTGATTGACCCTAGATCTAATTATAACTATGTTAGTCTTGACTTGGTGGATAAGTGTGGTTTGAGTAAGGAATATCATGCAGAATCTTGGTTAGTGTTGTTGGCTATAGCCACGAAGAAACGAGGTCACCATTGGGTAAGACCTTGCGTGTTTGATTTGAATGGTATGCCTACCACAACAAATTTGAATGTATTACCGTTGGGATCATAAAATATGTTGTTGGGCATGGATTGGTTGTATCTTCATAGAACCAAGGTGGAATTTTTTATGAAAAATCCATTGAGTGTGTTGATGAAAGTGGAGAACCAAGAGTCTTACAGGGAAAGAAGAAAGCCACATCAGTTAGGATGGTGACAACTATGCAAGCAAAGCATAGTTGCAAGAAATGGTGTATGTTATTTGCAATGCACATTTCTAGTGACAAAGGTAAGGAAGTTGAGTTTCAGATGCGTTGAGAAGATACCATGTTTTACAACATTTCAAGGATGTATTTCCTAAGGACATTATAGAGTTTCCACCTCAAATGGAGGTAGAATTTTCTATTGAGTTGGTGTTAGGGGTAGCTCCAACATCAAAAGCACCTTACAAGATGAGCACACCTGAGTTGGTAGAATTGAATTTATAGTTGAAGGAAATGTTGGACAAGGGATACTGTAGGCCAAGTGTATCACCTTGGGGTGCACCGGTATTGTTTGTGAAGAATAAAGATGGCACTCTTATATTGTGCATTGACTACAAGTAGTTGAACAAAGTGACCATCAAGAATAGGTATCCATTGTCGAGGATTGATGAATTGTTCGATTAGCTGAAGGGAGTAGCAGTGTTCTCTAAGATTGACTTGAGATTGACATATCACCAAGTATGCATCAAAGAGGAGGACATTTACAAGATAACTTTCCGAACCAGGTATGGGCATTATGATTTTGTTGTAGTTCCTTTTGGTTTGACTAATGCTCCAGCTATATTTATGTGCTTAATGAATAATGTGTTGATTCCACATTTGGATAAGTTTGTTATTGTATTTATTGATGACATATTGGAATTTTCTAAAAATGAGGAAGAGCAAGCCATGCATTTAGCAGCAACGTTGAGATTGTTGAGTGAGCATTAGTTGTATGCTAAGCTCAATAAGTGTAGTTTCTTTCAGACTGAGGTACATTAATTGGGACATGTCGTCTCCAAGGAGGGCATTGCAGTAGATCTAGAAAAGATAAGGGCCATCATGGAGTGGGTAGCTCCCAGTAATGTATATGAGGTGATATATTTCATGGGGTTGGCAGGCTATTATAGGAGGTTCATCAGGAAATTCTCACAAATTGTTTATCCTATCTCATCATTGTAGAGAAAAGGTAAGAAGTTCGAATGGACTAAGGAGTGTGAGGCTAGTTTTGAGTAACTTAAGTAGTTGTTGGCACATGCTTTAGTGTTAAAGATTGCGGATTAGACAACGAGTTTGTAGTATGCACAAATGCTTGCAAGAAAGGACTTGGTGGAGTCCTTATGCAGGATGGAAAGGTGGTATGCTATGAGTCACATGAATGAGCACAAGCAAAATTACCCTACACATGATATTGAGTTGAAGATGTGGAGACACTATCTTCTAAGTAGGAGGTTTACATTGATGAGTGATCACAATGGTTTGCAGTATCTATTTGACCAATCAAATCTGAATGGTAGGTAGGCTTGGTGGTTGGAAACAATTAGTGAGTTTGATTTTGAGATCAAATATATCAAAGGTAAAGAGAACAAAGTGACAAATGCTCTTAGCAGGTGGATATAGGTAAATCACTTAGCAACTATGACCTCCTGTGGGATAGACTTACAGGATATGATCTTACAGGCAGGTCAGCAGGATGTCACATATATAGATATTAGGCACAGGTTGCAGCAGAGTACAAGTATATGTATAGGTGATAGTACATGTATAGGTATAGATGATAGTACATGTACAAGTATAGGTGGTAGTACAGGTACATGTACAGGTAGTGGTACAAGAACAGGTACAGGTGCAGGTGCACAGGATATGGACTATCACCTTACAACAGATGGATTGGTCTGATTCAGAGATAGGATATATGTGCTAGAAAATAGTGATCTCAAGAAGGTGATCTTGAGAGAGTTTCATGTGAAACAATATTCAAGTCACCCAATTTATCAAAATACATAACAGTGAAGATACTTTATTATTGGCCGAAACTGAAGAGGGATGTAGCATAGTTTGTGGCTAGGTGTTTTTATTGTTAGCATTTGAAGGCAGAGTGTAAACATCCAAGTGGGTTGCTACAGGTGATTGCTATTCCAGAATGGAAATAGGAGGTCATTTCCATGGAATTCCTCATAGGTTTTCTGAGGATAATGAGATAACATGATTCCATCATGGTTATTGTGGACATGTTGACAAAGGTTGCGCAGTTCATTCCAGTGAAGTCTACATTCTCAACTAGCAATGTAGCAGAGATATTCATCTAAGATGTGGTAAGATTGCATGGTGTTCTGAAGAGGATTGTGTCAGACATGGATGTAAAGTTCACTTCCAAGTTTTGGAAGGAGTTATTTGCAGGGTTTGGCACAGAGTTGGCCTTCTGTACAACTTATCATCCGCAGACAGATGAACAACTAGACAAGGTCAACAGGATATTGGAGGACATGTTGTGGATGTATGTGATGCATTAAAAATGAAAGTGGGAAGAGTACCTTACATTGGTAGAGTTATCTTACAACAATAGGTATCAAGAATCTTTGAGGATGCGCTTGTTTGAGGGATTGTATGGGTGGAGTTGCAATACTCCCATCAGTTTGAGTGATCTAGTTAACATGGCATTGATTGGACCGGACATGTTGGTAGACATGGAACAAGAAATGCAGGTTACAAAGATGAATATGAAATAAACACATGATATATAGAAGAGATATGCAGATCAAAACAAGTTTTTCAAGGAGTTCTAGTTTGGGGAACATGTGTACTTGCGCATCAACCCAAATAATAGCTCCTTACGGATTAGATCATGTGCCAAGCTAGAACTGTGGTTTTGTGGACCTTTCAATATCATTGAGAGGATTGGGCCAATAGCCTATCGAATTGAACTACCTCTGACAATGAAAGTCCATTATGTTTTCCATGTGTCATTGCTTAAGAAGTATGTTAAAGATGTTGATCATGTGATTGACTGGTCTGTATTGCAGGTGGAACCAAATGGAGAATTCTAGCTGGAGCCTCAACGTATATTGTAGAAAAAGGTGCTCATGCTCAAGAACAAAGGAATCAAGCAAGTTAAAGTGTAGTGGATGCACTTTGGGCCCGAAGAAGCTACATGTGAGATGGAAGATTAGATTTGGGCTATGTATCCTTCCTTGTTTTCCAGTTGAGGCAAAGCAGTTTTGGTATGGTGTTTTGGTATATGTCTTGGTATATGTTTTGGTACATATTTTGGTGATGTTTCGGTACATGTTTTGGTACATTTTTTGGTGATTTTTTTGGTTTAGCCATGAGCTATGTTATAAATATCCAATAAGTTGTATGGGTGCCATGTCATTATGATGTTATGTTTTCATGTTGGTTTGCTTCTCAGTAGGTTGATCATTGTAAATACTACAATGAACTAAATTATAAAGCTCCATTGGTAGTATATTTTTGTTACAATAGTTTTGTGGTTATAGGTGTTTTTAAACACCGAGGATGGTTTTCCCCTGAGGGGGAGGGCTCTGTAACAACCCTGGTGAAAATTCCATGTAATAAAAGTCAATAAAGGCAAAATAATAACCATGGTTTAGGGGACACTTATTCCAAGCTGAATTTTGGGCAAGACATCCTAGTGTGGGTGTTCATTTGGTTATTAATGGCTAAGGAAATTTGAAAAGGCAATGGATAAGACTTTGAAAAGACAAAATGGCATTTTTGGCACATTTATTTAAGAAAATAATGGAAATTAGGAAAAAAGGGAGGTGAAAGGTCACATGTTGCATGCGAGGAGGAAAATGAAGGAAAATAATGGAAAATGAAGAAACTAGAGGCCTCATTCATAAAAAGGCTTCCAAGGATCAGTTGGTAACATTTTTCTAGTTCATTTTTGGAGTTCTCTCATTATTCTCTCTGCCATACTCTTGAACACTTAGAGTTATCTTGGAGAATTATTGGAGGGTGTTGCATACTTGGATTTTTGGAGCAAGAAAGCAAAGGAAGAGCAGGAAAGTGCAAGAGGACATTGGGATCAACAACTACAGTGGGATTTTTTAGCAGGTAACAAGTTGCATGTATGTTTTCCTCACTAGTTTTGGCATGCATGGCATATGCATGTGGATTTTTGGTCATGATCTGTCACTAGCATGGAGGATTGCCTAGACTGACAGTGGATTTCCTAGCCTTTCCATTTCCTGGATAGCCATGGAGATTGTGGGTTTATTTCCTTGTTTTGTTTTGGTTGGTTCTCATTTTTCCTTAGCTTGGGTTGAGTTATTTGTTCTTGGAAGTGTTGGTTGGAAAAAACTTTGGAATCCTTGAAACAAATTGGGTTGAGTTACTAGTCCTAGAACCCTTGGTTGGAAAAACACTTTGGAAGACTTTGGTGGGTTGAGTTATGATTCTGGAAGACTTGGTTGGACAAACACTCTGGAAGCTCGACATTAGCTATGAGTTGAGTTACTAGTCCTGGAAGCCTTGGTTGGAAGAAAAACTTGAGAAGACCTGGAAGGCTTGGAAGGAGACCAATTTGATGATTGTTTTGTGATGTCTGACCATGTCATGGAATAACTATTTGATGGGTTGAGGTGGATATCCTTTGGAAGCCCTGGATGGTTTTTGAATGATGTGTTCTATGAGATCCCACATTCATGCTTGGAATATGGCACGAGGGTGAATGGATGAAGATAGATTTCTCTCAGCCATTCTATGGTCAAGTGGAACGTGGAAGTCCCATTCAAGGTTTGGATGTTGCATCATCAACAAGATATTATTTATCCTTGTATTTCTATGAGTATTATATTGGTTTATATGTGGATCATATGGTTGCAATTTCATTGGTATTTGTATTGTTATTATGCTAATTATATATATAATATATATAATATTATATATATATATATATATATATATATATATATAATATATATATATATATAGATATATAGATATCTATTTGTGTGTGTGTTTTATGACAGAACCTATGTATGGATCTCATCATGTTTTTACTAGTAAATGAATGGACAACGTATCAATGACCTAGTGGATGAAATGACAGTTAATGTGTCGAGGCATCAATGTCTCTTAGCGATTCTCAGCTAACTATGAGACCCCTATGCTCAGATCAATTATTTACACCAGTAGATTACATATTCATGATATGTTTGATGAAATGGTTGTCATCGCTAGTAGGGGTCCAATCAAGGTCTTATTCAAGTAATTTCTTTTTCATTGTCATTTCCCTATTATCATACTATTATGAAGATGTCATTCTATTTTAGGCAGTGCCTTGGGATTTGGGCCTAAAAAAGTGGCTAAAATCTCGGGAACGATAGCACAACACTATGCAAAAAGGTCCCTCGATGTTGGCTTGCAAACCTTTGAGAGTACCCAGAGGTCCCTAGAAACTAGCATGCCCATAGCATGATAGTGTCTAGAGGTCAACTGGTCCAAAATATTTGTGGGACCCAGGGGATGGTTGGTAGAATGGTTGGATTGGTTCCTGAGGGTCCTAATGCTGATGTTGAATGTTTATATGGTGTGTTTCTGTCAGTTCCACTTCCTTAACATGACTTAAGAAGTCGAATCATATCATAGTGGCCTCTCATCGCATGTTTACCCTGACTGGCCGATTGCTTGGGTAGAGGTGGGAGGAGGGTGTTACATAGTTGTGGGACTTCCATGAACCACCCGACCATAGACATGGTTGAGCCAAATCTCTCTTAAACTAGTTACCCCATGCCATATTCAAAATATGAATGTGGGATCTCATAAAACACATCAATAAAAAACCATCCAAGGCTTCCATAGGCCAAACCACCTCAACCCATCAAACAGTGATTCCAACTCATGGTTGGACATCACAAACCATCATCGGATTGGTCTCTACCCAAGCCTTCCAGGGCTCCAGAGCATTTGTTCCAACCAAGGCTACAAGACTAATAACTCAGCCCATAGTTTTTGTCGGGCTCCAGAGCATTTGTCCAACCAAGGCTCTAGGACTAGCAACTAAACCCACCAAGGGCTCCAGAGTGTTTTTCCAATCAAGGCTCTAAGACTAGTAACTTAACCCAAGTTGTTATAGGGCTCTAGAGAATTTGTCCAACCAAGGCTTTAGGAACTAGTAACTCAACCCAAGCTAAATGAAACATGAGAATCAACCAGAATACAAAGAAATAAACCCACAACACCATGGTTATCTAGGAAATGGAAAGGCTAGGAAAATCCACCGTCAATCCAGGAAATCCTCCATTCTAGTGATAGATCATGACCAATAAACCACTTACATATTCCATGCATGCCAAAAATAGTGAGGAAAACATACTCGGTACTTGCAAGAAAAACTCACTGTAGCTGTTGATTTTGATGTCCTCTTGTGCTTTCCTACTCTTACTTTGCCTTCTTGCTCCAAAAATCCAAGTATACCGCACTCCTCCAAGATTGCTCCAAGAAAACTCTATGTCCAAGAGTATGAGAGAGAAAGAGAATAAAGAGAGAGGTCCAAAAATGAATTGACAAAATTCTGTGAACTGATCCTTAGAAGCCTTTTTATTAACGAGGCCTCTATTTTCTTCATTTTCCTCGTCACATGCAATCTGTGACCTTTCACCTCCCTTTTCTCCTATTTTCCATTATTTTCATAAATAAATGTGCCAGAATTCCACTTTGCCTTTCAAAAGTCTTAGCCATTTCCTTTGCCAATTTCCTTAGCCATTAATTAATCACCATTGATCCCCATCAATATGTTTTTTCCCAATATTAAACTTGGAATATGTGTCCCATCAACTGTTGTTATTATTAACTTTGATTACATAGATTTGTCACCAGGGCTCTTACATTCTCCTATTTTTAGATGATGGAGAAGAACCGATGAAGAAAGGAAACAGACACAATCCCACTTCATTTTTGGAGCCATGGAAGGAATTGGAAGAAATAATTCAAATATATATTAACTGTGATGGAAGATTCAATGTGGTTTGAGGTATCCACCTTAAGAAGATGGCACATTTGTGACATAAGGTATCTCTGAATATTCCCTTTTTCCTAAAATCTATTTTGCATGAGACCACATTTAGAATTAGAAAGGATAAAGAAGCTTTTGTAGTTGTAAGCCACCATGGATTAATCAAGTTTCTAGTTATAAAGAGTTTATGGAAAACCCAATAGACTTGGGACAATTTCATCATGGGGAATGAGGAACCCACAATGAACAAAATGAAAATGAGGAAGATCTTCTAGAATATGTCTCAGAGAACTCTAAATCTATTTTAGTTTGTGAAAAAATTGAAACAAGAACTAGCAGTAAAAAACCTGGAACCACAGTCAATAATGAAACCCTAAAGTTGTAATTAGAAGTGAAATTTATGAAGTGATACCTGAAAATGAGAACCCTAAGAATATAAAGGAGGAATAGAATTTTGAAGTTGATACTAAAGGAGGCGATGAGGACAATCTGGAGGAAGTGGGAAAAGAAAACTGTGTAGCACCAAAAGAGAAAATTATAATTATAAAAGAACCTCCCTCATGTGACACTCTTCACTCTGAATCCATTCATTCTGAGATTCTTTAGACTAAATCCATTCACTCATATCTTCTTCATTCCGAATCTACCCATTCTGAAACTGTCAGTGTAGAAATTCCTCAAACTGAAGTTTCCCAGTTGTAATGTGTGGTGCCTGAATGTACTCCATTGGAACCTTTTCAAGTTGAATCTTCTTTATAAAAAATTTCAGCCATTGATAAACCTAGTAAGAAAGAGAAAAAAATTTCATCTTTCATGGCCACCTTACCAAGAGGAAGGATAAAATAAACTACATTGTTTAAATTATGAGGAGAACATAGCTGCTCTCCTCTCAATTCTCTAGAAAAGTCAACCACGATTATGAGTGAAATAGATTTAACTAAGGATATTGTTAATGAAAAGGGAGAAACTTGTCTGGATCAGATTGCATAGGAACAATTGGAAACAATGTTGGCATTGGATAAATTTGGGAAGGGAGAAATAAATTTAGGACTAAAATATAAAGGACCTCAAAGAAGCTCAAAAATCCCATGAAAAGGACTTGAACCAAATTTACCAAGATGATGAAGATTTGCTTGCAAAAAAGGAGATGAATTGGGACCAAGAAGTACCTATTACGAAAGTGGTGAAAGAATTGGAGAAGCTGGAAGATTTATTGGAATCTATGGATATGGGAGAGGGAAAAATTGTTCTGAATCAAGAACATTTTTTTGATTCTTCAATCAATATGGATTAGGAATCTCTCACTAATTTTTCAACAATTATAGCCCATGTTCCTTCTATTAGCTCTCCAACTATCACAATCCATGAATCCTCTACTAACTCTGCAACCACCATTATTCGTGAACTCTCTACTAATTTGCAACTACTACAGTTCAAGAACCTTGTATTCAATCCCTAGTTGATACAGTTCAAGAACCCTTTGTTGACTCTCTAGTCATTGTAGCTCAGTAATATTCCATTGATTCTTCAACCACCATAACAAAGGAATACCTAGTTGATTGCCTCTACTTAGAAGCCATTTATTGATTCTTTGGTTGTTATAACTAAAAAATTCTCGACTGATTTTCCAAATTTAAAAACACAAGAGTCGCCTGTTGATTGTCCAATGGCTAAATCCTACACTCCTTTTACTTCTCCTCCAATAGTTCCCTCTGAAGTAGAAATTGAAAGTTGAAGAGTCCAAAGGTTGTGAGGAAAAAAAAGAGAAATAGATGTTTTGAAACATTATTACTTTGAAAGAAGGAATATGATTCTCTAAAAAGGACGATACATGAATTAGATAAATAATTGGAAAATAAGGAACAAACTCACATTGATCGGAAAAGGAAGGTTACAAGCCAATCTAGGGAAAATAAGAAGAGAAATGTTTCTGAGTATTAGATCATAGAAACACATACTAAAGAAAAAATTTTGATAGAAAAAGGAGTACAAATAAATACTGTGCCTCCATATTCTCGCTTGATCTTGGAAGATAAAATGTAGACATTAAATAAAATTGTAGCTAAGTACTGGGGAGGGGAAAGTTCCTCAAGATGAACATCAAAAATTGCTAAAACGATTCTATGCGTTGACCAATGTCAAAATAGAAACAATTGTAGAATTAGGTGATGCTTAGAATAAGATTAAAAAATTACAAGAACAAGTTCATAAATTGACTCGGGAGAGGAAAAAAATATGTTCCATAATTCTAGATGTCTTGGCTTGCAAGGATCCATCTTGTAATTATGCTCTATTTTTAGTGGAACAATACTTTATGATCAAGATTTAGGTAGTACAACATGGTTTTGCTTATGAGTTTGATGATGTTTTGAATTTCATAATTGTTTTCCATAAGCATAATGAATGCATACAATATCTTTTATGTGAAATTTATATGCTTAATTTTTTGTCGATGGAGCAAAGTGATGAAAATATTATGCCCTTTGCTAGAGACATTCAACTCCAAGATTTTATATCTTTTGATCAGAACCAGATAAAATGGCGAAAGGCCTCTAGTACATTTGAACAAAATTAGGAAAATTATGAGCTTTGGGTAAGAGGAGAGTCCGAGAATGCTTTTATTACATTTTTCTGTTTTTATTGTATCCCAAAGGAACCCATCGACCCACATGACACATAAATATTAGTAAAGCTATGGGCTTCTACGACCTGTCCTCCTCTCCATAAACAATGTCACAACCAGGGGGATTTGAACCTCTCAGTTTTCATAGATTTCACATTACTTTGATCACCAATTGAGATGCCTCCCTGGGACTATGATTTTATTACATTTTATAAGCATAACAACTTTGTTAAAAATTCAATGCCCCCTATACTCGAGGATATTCATCTAAGGGTATTGATCTCTGGGCTTGAGTATTTGAGGACATCAAGGAAGAAGTAGAAAAAGGGCTAAAATGAGATGGATGAAATCTTCACGAGTAGTGAAGAAGAGGGAACCCTTTTGCCTACATAACTTTCAACAAGATCTTTCTAGAGTTCATTCTTGTACTGCAATTATGATGGATTTAGGAGTTGATTGGATGGGATGTAGGTACCTATGCCCCATGATTTGGTGTCCTCTTCCCTATTATTGATTTGATCATGAGTTTTCTCGACAAAGTAAGTATTTGGATTTCTAAGAAATCAAGAATATAGTTGGATTTAGTTACAAAGCGGAGGGAACTAATGAAGCTTACTCCCTAACTTCACTCCATGTTAACTATTTGTTTGCTCAATTTAGAGATTAATTGCATGAGGACACACAATCAAGTCAGTTGGGGGGTATGTTGGGCCTTGTAATTTTTATATTTCTCTTGATTAATTCCTTGGTTTTTCTATCAATCTTTTATCCTTTTTTATTCATAATCGTATTCTTTTGCTCAATATGGTCTAGACCTTGGTAAACCTATTTGTTTGTAGAATTATGCTTTCATAAGATGAACAAGGTTGATTTATTTGTAAATTGAGTTAACAATCTATTGGATAAGATTTTATTACTAATAGGGAATATGAAGATGGATACATGGTGAATGCATCTATTGACGATGCTGGACCTGCCAACATGTAAGGGGATATCCCTGGTAAGAAGTCCCAATTAGACCTCAGACCGTTTGGTGTAGGAGTCCCAGCAATGGGTTGTAACGTAATACCTTGACCGCGATGTCACATAGAGGCAAGTAAGATAACTCTGTCAGTAGCAAGGGTGTGACCACTGTAGTGAGTCAAGGAAGGTGTATGAGAGGTTCTAACACAAGTGGGTGAGATGAGGGTGAAGGTGAGTTCTAGGTTGAAAGGGATCAGTCCCAACTTGGCTAGGAACACACAACCCATAGGACATACACAACTTCCGGCGGAGTAGTCCACTCAGATGCGGTAGCCACAACATACAAGGTAAGATAACACATACAACACTCACAGATCAGTCCGAATGAGTGCAACGATTGTTACAACAAGGTTCATGTGAAAGGTCGGTTTGATGTTTGGAAGAGCATTTGAAACAGAAAGGACAACATTAACAACATATACAACACATTTCCATTAATGATTATGCATTACAACAAATGAATCAATTTAGAGGTAGAGCACAGGTTAAAGCAACATGCATTGCAAGTGTTAAATATTAGTCTTACAACAGATAAAATACATGTGTGAAAATGTGTTGGCTCTTATTATATAAAGAAGTGTAAGTTCCAATCATACAATACATCCATGTAAACTTGCTAGCCCCAACAGAGGAATGTTACAACCACATCCGCCTGCTCCTCCAAAGAGATGAACTAGCTCCATGTAGTGGAGAAGTCAAGGCGCATTATAGTACTATCCAAGCTCTTTCCAAGATAGTCTTATCAGAAGATTGGCTAACCAAAAGCCTATACAATGAGTTATGAGGGACTATTTATAGCAAAGGGTGGGGTGACCCCTAAAATTCCCCTTTGTGACAGTTCAACTACCCTCATGACTCTTCACCTATTCTATGACTGTTACATCCAGCTATTGACACTTGACTTACACTTGACATGACTCAACATTACAATGCACATGTACTCATGTGAGACAACATGGCTTGAGTGCCAAGCCTTGCAAGACATCGCTAACACTCTGTCTACTGTGATGAGACCAACTCTTTGACATGCTTGTGATGGTGAAGGTGGTGAGCTGATGCCAAGATTGGTCATCCATGGTGGTGTGCATGTACCTCATGGTGACATCTTGCTAAAGAGAATTCTTGCCTCTGTTGCAACCGGTGCATTGGTTTGGTCCCTTCATCCAACTCGCCTGCTAACATGTGCATGGTCTTCTTAGGTGCGGCTGAACTGGAAACACACTAATGTAGAGTGTCTATGCTAATCTTCAAGTGTGTGTTGGTGGTCATGCGCATCAACTTGCCAAAGTACATGTTCATCTCCTGTTGGAATTTCTTCTTGTCTTCCCCTTGGTGAGTGTGTTGAATGGGTTGGATTGTATGTGAGTGCACAATGACCTGCATGTTGCTGAATCCTTTGCATGTGATCAACAACACTGCTCACCATGTATGCTCCATGTCAGCTGCTGGGATGGATCATTAACTTGTACGGGCAAAGTTTCATCCGTGAGTGCACGTTGTGTCCACTGTTGTTCTGGTTCTTGTTGTAACTCATTCATCTATTTGTGTAGCTTCATGTTCTTCCTGAGTTGTTGCTTCAGTACATGCAACTCCTTCTCTGTTCCATTCTCTGTCTTTGCGCGATCTTCATGTCGCATCGTCACCTCATAGCCTAAGTCTCCAAAATTACTTTCATTATTAGTGGATCTACTTGATCTTGCAAATTTGTTGTGCCTCTGTGTTGTCAACAACCTTCCTCTTGCATTCATCGCATCCACTACATTCATTGTGTTCGTTGCATTCGTTGTGTTCGCTGCATTTTTTGTATTCACTGCATTTAGTATGCTGCCTTAAGCTACTATTTCTGATGATGCCTGCTGTGATACCTTGATGTTCTTGTCTAAAAACAACTAGATATCTTCGTGACTAGGCAAGCTCATAGACATTTGATCGATCACATCTCCAGGTGTGCTCTGAATGATGTCTTCAACTTCACTCTCTTGAAGACCATTACACCTGTACTACTGAGAGGCAGATGAGCACCTGCAATACTTGGAGACATGGCAACACTCATGACAAGAAATCTATTAGTCAAAAACCAAAATGAACTTGAGAACTGACTTGAAACATACCTGTGTGATAGATCATGAAGGTTGCGCAATTTTGGCCGGGACATCGACTGCCAAGACCGCACAAGGCATAGTCTGGGCTAATGGGAGACTGGATGACTACTGGAACTGAGCAATGCATAGTCTAGTCTAGCTGCTAACTGCTGGAATTATGTAATGCGCAATCTCAGCTGGAAATGGTTGCAGGCTTAGTGACTGCATTGCACAATTTTCTTGGCTAGCAGTCACTGTCCCTCAGGATTTCACAAAGCAAGCATGGGGAACAACTACTTGGAAGAAATGTGCATTTTTGGAGAGGAAGGCAGAGCCTTCCCTCTCAGGATTGCGAAATTCTATCTTGGTGAGGTAGAGTCTGGGCCGAGGTTGGCCAGACTCGCCGAAGGGCAACTGAAATTGAATGTGAGTGCGAATGCATGCTGATACTGAGTGTAAGAATAAGTGAATGATCATGCATACAAACGGTGAATGAAAAATTTGGAAAATTGAACAAGCATGTGGGTGAGGCGAGTCGCCGAATCGACGACTGTTCACCAAAAATAGTTTCATGCATGTGAAAAAAGTGAGATGTTGACAAAAACTGAAATGGTGCTAGGACAAGCTAATATACATGCAAACGATAGTAAGCATTCAAAGAAATCAAGCAAAAAGTATTCATACAATCAAAAACATAAAAAGAGAGAGAAATGCAACACTAGGCATGGGAAGCAGGCTGACCCAAAACAAATGAGCTAGTGTGCTAACTGCACCTGGATGTGATGTGGGATGTGAGAGCTACAATTTTAATGTGAGGAATGATCTTTTCAGCATCCGGTTGATGAGTTTTGATAACATTGAGGTTGTGATGCGCATGCCACAAATCTAGGGAAATCGACACTTGGTGGGAGGTTTATGAAATGATCCTTGCACGTAACCTCAACTGCTAAACATAGATCCTTGAAACAAGGGATGCCTTTGCATGCTACCTTGGGAGAAGAAACCCATGCTTGCAAGTCTGTTTTGCTCAGTCCTGGAGGGAACCAGTCAACTCAGCTGCAGATGCAAGAGGTTGTTCGACTGCTTGAAGGAAATGTGCATTTCTGGTTGCGAGCTCAACTGACTGCCCAAGAGATTTGCAAAATTTATGGGCAGAGCAACTGACTATTGCCTATATTTGCGTAAATTTTGGGCTGAGCAGCCCTGCTAGGGAAAAATGTGTAATTCCTGCTGGGAGTGTTGACTGGTAGCTGGAGCCCAATAGGTTGCCAAACAGGATTGTGCAATTTCTAGAGGGAAGGCTGGTTGCCCTCCAAAAATGCACAATTTTCTAGGGGAAGCTGCTCAACCTGTAGCTGGACCAAGTCCGGGTGAACATCCTATGAGGGGAATGCATCAAGCTGTGATCAACAGATTGTCTTTGTACAAGAAAAACATTGAATCTGGTGAACTTGACGAATCAAGGTAAGCTGTTGTGAAGGTTGGAAGGGAGGCTCCAAAATGAAGCTAAGGAAAAATTTTGGAGGGTGGTTGTAGCCACTACAACAACATCCAAGACATTTCGTGGTTAATTCAAGTGAATTCGTTCCCAAATATAGATTTAGTTACAAAGACAAAATATTTGGTTCTTTTATCAAATCTAGAAGAGTCACCTTAACTTAGAAAGAACATCCTAAGAATCATATATTCTTAGGATGTTCCTTATCTAGGAGATCATCTATTGTAACTTCCTTTTTTTATTATAAAAACAAAAGGAGTCATCTCTAGTAGGATGATGAGCCATTGAAATTTTGAGACATAAAAATGAACTAAGTTCTGATTTTATTTACTCTTTTAAGATCATAATGAAAATACTTATCAATTAATCCTAGTCTTCATCGATTATATCTCGATTTGAGTTTATTTTAAAAGGAAGTTTGGCTATTGGTGGGTTAGGTCCACTTCTTGGATGGAGTGTTGTATTTCATATGAACAGTAAAATTAATTTAAATTTTTATTGTTTCCTTCTTCGAATGGTTGATGTTCCTTTATCTAAGTAGTGAATAGTTATTGGGAAGTTTATTTATGTTTTCGACAATAATAGGATTTAACGAATTGTTCTTAACTATTGTTCCCTGCATAGGTAGTTGTTGCTCCTTTGAACTTTGATTGTTGTTCCTTTGGTTTCTTATTGTTGTTTCTTGAGACATTGTTTTCATTTAGTAGATGTTAGTTTATTTCGAGAATATATTAAATAATTGAAAGTCTTGAATTAAGATTCATATGCTGTTCCTTGATTTAAGCTTGATTTAGAGTAACATGAACAACTAGTTGTGCATTTGAATTCCAGTTTTGCAAGAAAGGTTTGAATTCATTTATATATAAAAGTTTATATTTTTTAATTAGTTGTGAGATGTGCTATTAGGAAGATCCATTTACTTTTTCATAAATTTTTTTACCTTAGTTTACTTCATATTGCACCTATTAGGTTCCTATACCAATAGGAGTCATAATTTTTGAATGACTGAGATTAAACCTGTAATATGTACATACCTTTGCTTTCTGCAAATGTTTTCCATATTCAAAAAATAAAAAAATGTAAAGAGGGTATGTTATAAAAGAATAATCAAAGGACAAAAAGAACAAAAAGGTAAAAAAAGATGGAAAATATGAACCCCAAGAAAAGAAAAAATACAATGAAAGTGAGCAAGTGAAAATGCAACTCCAATTTTACTTTTATGCATAATAAGATGATTGTGTGCAACTTGTAATATTTTCCACAATACATGATAGCCAAAATGTTTAAACTTGGCTATTTCATGTCTATAGATAGAGAATAAATCTATCCAAACAGTGTAACCTTGGCAGATAATTAGATAGGTAGAGTAAATAAAAGGAGCTCAACTATTTAATCTGAGCCCTTGGATGTTATAAGGTTAGATTTAGTTAATTTACTTTTTTAAAAGAAAAATAAAAATATTTGATAAGGGTTTTCTAGCTCAAATGCACCCTAATAAAGTGAATAAACAATGGTAGGATGAGTAGATGGGTAAGTAGTAGAAAGGTTGCAGAAGCATGACGATTGATAATAAAAGGCATGTTTATCAACATTTCCATCATAAAAGTTCTATAGATAAATGGACAAGCAAGCATGGAATTGGATCACAAAGTCACTTAATTAACTTCCCTCATTCATTTCACCTTTTACTTAACTATTTTCCCATAATAAAAGTTCAAAGTACCAAAACCTTTAAATCAAAGAGGCTTAGAGAATTTTTCTGACTTTTGGAGGGACCATACTGTCAACTTAATGAATTATAGGCAATAAGCACTAAAACCCCCTCATAAAAATTCATCCCCCCCCTTCAGTTCATTCATTTTCCCTAATAATACTCCTTTCCTAAGGTTAAAATAATTTTACCTAGAAAAAGTATTTATCCCCCCACATAAATCATTTTCATACCAAAAAACCCACAAAAATACCTTATCCTAAGTATTTGTGTTAATATGTGAAAAGCATCCAAAAACAAAAAAGAATTTACTTAAGGGTAATGTGCCCCTTTCTGCTCATTTATTAAGTACTAATTTTTATTTATTAAATCTCGATAAAACCCATTTCCTCGTATATATTTAACTCCTACATATAACTTAACCCTACCCTTAATTTAAATATAAACTATAGTATTACTCAAAACCCAAAAAACCCACTACTCTAATCGATTTGCGATTAAGTTAGGCTAAAACCCAATTAATCCCTCCACTAATGACCCCGACGCCTTAACCCGGCTTAATCCCTCATTAACTAAAAAATCGCCGCACTTAATCACTCGTCGGGCCCCGCCACTACCCTTCATGCAACTTCCTCGCTCGATCACCGTACGACCACTCCCCTCCACATATGACGGCCCTTATCCATTTCGGGCGGGCCTGACATCCAAATGTTGCCTACCCAAAAAAGTTGTTTTCCGCTGGGCCCCCAATGCTACATGTCATTCAACGTATGGAATCGGGCGGCCTCCCCCCAATACCACATAGCGCCCAAAATCCGTGTGATGGAAACAACTTATTTCCCGCCCGCTACACGCCAAAATGGTTACTGTTCACCTCGCTACGCGAAAACATGACTACTGTCCACTCGTACCTGCCAAAATTGACTTTCACGCATAAAGCCAAAAAAGCCCCAAATCATTGGTTTTTATCATTTTTCAACTGTAAACCTTCATGCACACACCTGCGAATGTCAAAGCTGCCAACCTATGTCCAAATTGCACCTTAAAGATGCCACAAAGCACCCATCTTGCTTTCCAGCCTACTCAAAGCCTTTCAACCATTCGAAATTACCAATCACCCTATTCAGAGCTAGTTCTCCTAATTCTAGGTATTTAAACCATAATTCAGCGGAAAACCCTGTCAATTTTAGAACCAGTTACTGAGTTTTCTTAGTTAAAGTAAAAATTAATTAAAGAAAACTCGAGTGACCCAAACCTACTCTATATCAAACCACCATTGCCCTAAAAAACTAAAAATCAACTCCCCCATTCTCAAATCCACAAGAACTGAGAATGGCCGCTCCAATCGCCATGGATGTTAGACCTATTTCCACTCCTCATCTGGACCTAGACCACCTTTCCTTGGTTGATTAAGATTTCCAGATAAATGACACCTCTATCCATGAATCCCCTCTCAAACTATACACCTGATACAGAGATCAATACCTGAACCATGCTAATAAAATTGGTCTTTGGGAATCATTTTTCCCCAAGTACAATTCCCTGAAGTGCACATTTTCCCAGAAATTGTCCATTACTGCCATGAAAACTATATCCCCAGTCAAAGAGCAGTGATGTCCCCTAACCAAACCATACTTTTCACCATCACCGCTGAATCTATTAATGAGATGTTGCAGCTTCAACCAGGGAAAAACCTAACCCCTATTTCAATTGGAGACCTATTAGAACAATTCCCCAAGCTTACCTCTACAAAACTTGCTGAGATGTTCCAAAATTTCACTAGGGAGGAAAAGCATATCCCAAATGATCCTCCTCCATAGGTGTATACCATATTTTCCCAATTTGGCTAGAACATTATAGCACTGATATCCAATGTCCTAGGTTATAGCACCAGTGAGTATATAGATGAAATCGTCTTGGCTTTCATGTCCATCTTCACTCCAGGATAGCCTCCTGTCGTCATTTATGATTATGCCAAGTTTATAGCCGATAGGATGCCTGACCAATTCCTTAGGATGAGTAATGAGCAAGTCTTCAAGTATTCCTCTGTTTTGTATCACCTTTTTCTATACTACCAAGTAGATAAGTTCCCCTTTACTCTCTAGAAGCTTGTCACAAAAGGTCACCCTAGATCAGTAATTTTCTGGACTCCATTGATCCATAAATAAGAATCCCCATATTCATATACAAACTTCATAGACCTATTTGTACATCCCATTGTGACAATGCTGATAGGAATCCCTCCTCCAAGAATTAGTTCAAATATAAAGAGGATCCTGCAACTGGCAAAACAACACAAAGTAGGTGATTGGTACTTTTACCAAAACCACACTAAGATCAGGATTTATGGCTGTGACCTGGCCCCATACAAACTACCTAAATAACTCCCAATGAGGTTATTTGCTCTAGAGTACTATAGGCAGATAATAAATTCAGATGAGGTAAACTTTGTTAAAGCCAAGAAGAAAGGCTAGCTCAAGATCAAAGACCAATTAGGTCCCTTTATTTGTAATAGTAGAGAAGCTAGAAAAGAGGCAGACCAAATCCTTCAAATATTAAAACTAAAACAGAGCTTCATATGCAGATATGATCCCTTGGATCTCATCTGCAAGAGAAGGAAGAAAAACAAGATGGCTTCCTACATTCATCATCGCATCCCTGAAATAGAAAAGTATGCCAACCAATTACAATGGAAGGAAAAAACTTTAGAAGACATAGATAGTACTAAAGTTGTTGTGGAAAACACATTGATTGACCTAGAGAAACAACTTGATGAGGTTTCTTTCTTATAGGTGCCAAAAGAATCATAGGTGCCAGAAGAATCACAGGTACCAGAAGAATCAGAAGAACCAGACCTGTCATAGGTTCCAGATCAAACAGATAGATTAGAGGCCACCATGAGTACTCCCCCAGTCCTACTGGCTCCTCTAAATGAGGAGAAAAGCCTCAAGAGAAACAGGGAAGAGGCCGCTACTTCAGGAAGAGCAACATCACAAGCCTATGCTGAGACAAGCTAGGCTAAGAGACAAAGAGTGAATCCTATCTCTGAACATGAATTTACAGAGGAGATAGTTGAGGTTACAAGCACAGAAAGAGATGGGAGTAGGCAGGCCACTCCATCTAGAGGAATCATAGAACCTTCCACATCACACACTCAGATGTTGGAAAGACAACAAAGTATTGAGTTATCCTCTTTCAGAATTCCAATAGATAAAGACCAAGATATTAAAGAGAGATACAAAGAAATAAAGGCTAGAAATGAGAGGCTGAAAGCCCAAACCTATGTAGAGTATCTAAAGATGACCCCTACCTATTGAACAAGGCTTATGTCAGCCTTCGATGTCAAAGAGGGGAAAATGAATATGACCTTTATCAAACCAACTGCTCAGCAGCCAAGGACAACAACAAATTTTAAAAGGGTCGATTTTGAAGTATTGGCAAGGGATATTCATCCCATTGACTAGATTGAGATACAAAAACAAACAAGGGAGATGATATACTCCACCTTAACAGGGAAAGCCATTGCTTCCCACCAACTACAAAATTCTCTTAACAATACATTAGCACAGTTCCAGTTCGAGAAGGCCTCCTCACAGGCGAAAGATACTAGAATCAAGTCCTTAGAGGACTTAGTCATAGAGTTGGGAAATGATCCCAAAGATGTAAACGATGCAAAAGAGCTAATTAAGAAGAAAAATGATGACATTGCTACACTCAAAAAGTAGCTAAAGATACCCCACTTGCATCATCTTCAGACACAAGAAATCTTGAAAGAACAACAAGGACATGAAGAGCTCATGGACTTAGTCTTAAAACTAAATGATCAACTCAATGAGATAGAGAAGGAGCTCGGCACTTTAATTCAATCGAAGCAAAGTGACCTGGCCACAACTTCCAGAACTGTCATCCCCACAACATCAACAATAGTTCTTGCCAAAATGGCATCATCACTGGCACCTATAGCTCCACCTACTACAACATTTCCAATTACAACCGAGTCCACTACAACAGTAGGTACATCAACTGAGAAAACAACAGAACTGGTAAAATCCATGGAGGATATGTCCATCCAGGCTACAAAGCTCAAAAGGTTAAAGGAAAAAGTGGTAAGTTTATAAACTGACTGTAAACTTGCCCAAATTCATTAAAGAGAAGAGACATAGAAGGCCCAAAGGATGGGTGAGAAAATCAAAGTCTTGAAGAGAGATTTAACACTGCAGAAGCCACTAGGACAGACTAAAGAGATGCTCTGGGTCAATATCATTGACTCTATCAATGATATTTGGCCATCAATCCAAGTTATCTTTAAGCAGATAGAATTAGTAAAGATAGCCACTGAGGCTATCCAGAAAGTGAAGGAAGAATTGGGAGATAAACTAGAGGATGCAAATTGACTCATCCACCTTTTGAACATAATAAACAGATATGATTTCCATGAGCTTAACATAGAGGATAGGAGTGAAGCCATCCTAGAGATTAGAAAGGTTCCTTCCAAAAGAAACCTCATGCACAACTTAGAAGAGAAGTGTCACAACATGCAAACATCCATTGATAGATTCATGGCTAAGTTTCAGATTCTAAGGGACAAAGGTCTTCCCAGGCCCATGGTCATCAATGACAAACTCATGACCCAACTGGACTATACTGATAGGCTAGGAAGATTAGCAAAGGAATAGGCAAGTACATCAGCTATCAATGCCTTGCCAACTTGAAAAGTACTATATAATGCATTAGAAAACTTATTTTTCCTAGAGCATGAAGTGAAACATATGTTTCTCACCAAGCCCAATTTTGCAAAGTACACTAAGGCAGATGAAATTTACAGAAGAATGTTAAAGGTGAAATTACCTGAGGCAAAATGGTGGGAGAAAATGACAGATTTACTATGAAAAAGTTTGCAACATAAAGTTACCATATTAAATCTAAAGGCATCTAGGTGAAATAGGTAAAAGAAAAATTAGCAGGGTCAAGAGTAACAGAGCCAAAGAGTATCAGTGAAAGATCAAAGTAAAGAAGATTCTAGCGAAGAAGTACCACAACCATCAGCCAGCTTAAAGGGCTCCAAATCAACCGAAACAGCCAGGAACACCACAATAAAAGGGACAACATGATGTAGTTTTACATCTGTCTCTATCTTCATGCAAGAAGATATTTTGATTCCCTAGATTAAATCTCAAGCTATTTTGAGATATTTTGTAATTATTTTTTGTATAAATACTTCACATTTTGAAGTATTTAGGGTGGATTCCAAGACTTTTCTATAGGCTTTTTCTCTCAAATCAAAGTTCTATTGTATCAATGACTGGATTGGCTTGTTGGATCAAGGAATAAAGATCAGATATTTTACAGGATTCTTGTGTAAAGCGAAATACAAATAAGTATTCTCTCATGTTCACTGTTGTTTTTTCTTATGTTTCTTCATAATCTTGTTTGTTTCTCTAAAATATAAATGTATAGCAAGGAATGATATTTCAGAAATTGCTTGAATGCACTATGTCTGGACTGTTTTACATTCTGAATGTTTTCTCCTAAACTATCTTAGCTAGGGAATTCTTAATTGCTCCTTAGCTTCTGTAGTTTCCCCTCTGGTCTATAACAAAGGATTCTTAATTACCCTTTGTTCATGATCACCCTTTTTTCTTCATTCTGATCCTGGTCGAAGGATTCTTAAGTGCATTTTCACCTTGGTTAGAATCACTTCACCCATTAGACCTGAATATTTTCCTTTTGTTTTGCTAGCCTGCCCTGTGAACATCCCCTTTAATGATCTGATCCAGTTATGCTATCTGTTTGTTGACTCCATAGCCCAATGGCTTGAAGACCTAGTTCTATCCATCTGCTCTAAGAATTCCACCACCCAACCTTCAATCCAAAATCAAAACCCCATGAACACTAAGAACTAGCATAAAATATCATAAAAACAAAGCTAAATTATAAAGAGAGAGCCTTCTATGGAATTTGGTTGGCTAGAACCTAAGTCTAAAAGATTGGTTTGTGGTTACCTCGGATGATTCCTTCTTTTGATAACTTCTAGGGAAAACTTCTGAGTGATAACATAGTGGTGACCATACTGGGTATTCAAACCCTCAGTCTTAATAAACCTTTGAGAATTTTTCAAATGTTTATTTCAAGCCTCTTAGAGGGTTTATTAGAAGTTATTTACAAAATTGCACAAAAAGAAAGTAATTAGAAAAGCTTGGAATTCTGGCTTCAAGGAGAATTCACTATACTAGGGCCAATCCAGATCCAAACCCTTCCCCAGTAGTGGATAATCCCAACTTGATTTTGAGAAGATTCAAAAGACAAGAAAGTTCAGTAAGTCCAACACCTTCAATCAAAGCAGATTTGTGCCCTAATGAGTGGTTGTTCCTAGAAGACCTCCCCTTTCATGAGTCATTTGACCTTTCCCTATTTAGAACTAGGTCTAAAAGCGCACTTGATGACATAGTTCTAGATCCAGAGTTTATTGCAGATCTCGAAGTCCAGAAGGGAAATCAGTCAATTGATGAGTATATTCTAAATTCCCCTCAGTCATCCCTTACCATTGCTAAGATCCCTGAGCTTTATGAACCAATTTCAACTCCCCTTAGTTAACCATTATTCCCTTCCACCTCTGAAATTCATTCCTCACCTCCATTTATACCTTCATTTCCCTACCAACCTATCATTACCCATCAATCACCTATTACTCCTAGTTCTCCATCAACTACTGTATCATCTCCTGGTACCCCAACCCCACTTCTTAGCCCTGACCAACATAGACCCATGGCAAATATTTATGCTCCACTTGTGTTACTTGCCCCATTGGGTGCCATGCCACAAGACTACCAGAACAATGTTGTCCAATTTGATGGCATAGGACCTTATATAATGCAGCAACATGTAAACAAAATGACAAATTACTTTGAATTGCATGAGATTGATATTGGAGATGTTCAAATGAGACTTTTTGCTCAGACTCTAGCTGGTGATGTTAGGAAATGGTTTAGAGCTTTACCAGCTAATAGCATAGATAGTTTAGATGTATTTTATTAGCAATTTTTAAATATATGGGAAAAGAAAAAGAATCCTCTGCAGATCCTTTCAGAATAAAAAAACATTAAAAGAGGACCAAATGAAACAGTCCAAGATTATTGCAGCAAATTTAATAATATATACAATGCAATACTAGTCAATCTTAGACCCCCACCTGACTTAGCACTGATAAAGTTTCCTGACGGGTTTGATACTGATATGGCATTCCAACTCAGAGAGAAATCCTCCAACTCTATAAGACATGCAGAGTCTAGCAGTTAGTGTAGAAGCTAACTTGCTAGCAAAAAGAGTTAGGGTTAGGAACAAAAGGAGAGAATCTGCCAAAGATGAAGCCTCACCCTCTGACCTTAAAATAGATGTCCTAACCAAGGTTATGGAAAAACTGATGGATAGGATAGAGAACATTGAGAGGAACACCCAATGGGTTAGTCAACAGGCACCCCTATCAAAAACCCAAACTTTAGAAAGAATCAGAATCAAAATACTAGGAAGAATGGACCTGATCAGAATATTAGGCCTCCCTTTCAAGAAAACTATGTTGAGACTTCTCATTAAGATGACCCTGAATAAGACACACACATTAACCTGATGGGATTGGATGATGAGGAAATTGTCTTCTTGACCCAAGATGAGCAAGAATTGCATATGCTGCAACAGTTGCAGACCCATTCTGGAGAACCATTCGATTATAAACAAGGGTATGTTTCTACCATTTTTGAGGTACATAAACAATACAATTTAAGGAGTACAAAGAAAATTGATACTCCTGACGAAACCAAGAAAATAATACCAAACCAACCTAAGAAAATCACAGCAGCTTTAGCTACTAAAACTCTCCAAATCCTCCCTAGACTAAACCAAAACTCTCTTGGTCCCACCATTGTAGATATAATCCCTAATCAACCCCGTAATGATCAACCTTCCACTTCAGTCCCCTCCAAGGAAACAAAAGAACAATCTCCAAACACTATATTAGAAAATCCACACAAAAAGACTCCAAACGTGGAAAAATAAGAACAACCTACTCAAACTCCTACTATGAAAACTGCAAGCCCTCAAACATAGAAAGCCCCTTTTCCTTTCAATTTGGGAGCATAGGTGGCTAAACTGAAAATCTCAGTTCCCTTAACAAAGTTGATTAAAAGTGAAACCTATAAGTTTCAAATAAACAAAACCTTAAACTTTGTTGAGAATGAAGACTTTGTCAACTTGTTTGATGATCAGCCAGAACTTATATTTAGTCCTGATGTTAACGACAAACCACTAGAAGGAGGGGTACCACCCTTTTATATTAGCCTTAGCATTCATGATAAAATCTTACACAATGCAATGTTAGATTATGGGGCTTCACACAATTTAATGCCTAAATCGGTTATGGAAAAATTAAACTTGGACATCAATAAACCTTACAAGGACTTATTTTCATTTGATTCAAGTCAAGTAAAGTGTCTAGGGTTAATCAAAGACTTGTGTGTTTCCTTAGTACAATATCCTACTAAGAGAATTCTCATGGATATAGTTGTTGTTGATATCCCACCTAAATATGGCATGTTATTGTCTAGATCATGGGGGGCTAAACTCCAAGGAACTTTACAACTTGACATGTCATATGCCACAATCTCAGTCTTTGGACAACCTTAAAAGATGCACAAAGAAACCCTAATGAAATATGTAGTAAGTAGCGAGGATAGACCTCAAAAATTTCCTATCTATTCTATGCATTCTGACATTGATTCTTTTATTTTGCATAATGCTAAACAAACATTACAAACTACTTCAAACAACATTGTTTTAGAACCAAAAGAAATTGCAGTTACAGCTAAAAATGAAACTATCCAAACTCAAGAGCTTTTCGATAAAAAAAGATGATCAAAACACTTCAAACAATGAAAAATTTATTCCCCTGGACAAAGAGAATTATGAACATGAGATATTATGGCACCTTGAATTTGATGGATCAGTGAATAAGTTAGGAGTAGGAGTAGGATTATGGATATACAATCTGGAGAACGATCACTCAGAGGGCCATGCTTACAGACTAAATTTCAAATGCACCAACAACATGGCTGAGTATGAAGCCTTGATTTTAGGCCTCAAACTAGTTAGGAACTTAAGAGCCAAAATAGTTTCTGTTATGGGAGACTCTGAGTTGGTTATAAAACAAATTAATGTTGTATATATGACCAGAGATCCTAGGTTAATTTTGTATAGAGGAACAATTGTAGAGATAAGGAATACTTTCCTAGAAACTAAGCTTGCAGTCATCCCAAGGAAACACAATATGCAGGCTCATAGTTTAGCAATGTTTGCCAACACTTGTAAGTTACCATTTAAATCTAACCATCAGTACACTACCGAGGTCAGGCACAAACCTACTATCTCAAATAACTAAAAAAACTGGAAAGTATTTAATAATGATCAACAGATAAACAATTTTTTAACCTTAGAAGAAGAATTTGTAAATAGTAATATAGATACTGACATAACATTAGATCCTAAATCTAAAGATGAAATAGAAATTAATGAAATAGAAGATGAAAAGCTAGATATATTTCATCCCACTAAATTTACAAAATTAGATGTAGAAAACATAAAGCAAGTTGAAATTGATGAGATAATTAACGAAGACTTTGAAATCACTAATCTCAAGGACAACTTTTTTCCCAAAGGATTAACCCCTTTGGAAGACTTGTTTGATTTAAATGATGTCCCTAGAAAACCAAAGATGGAACCCTTAACATGATATTGAGGAGTGTAATATAGGCAGTAAGGAAAGTCTAAAATTGATCAAACTTTCAAAGTACTTACCTCCTACTGAGAAAGTGAAATACCTTGAATTATTAAAGGAATTCCAATATGTATTTGCTTGGAGTTATGAGGACCTCAAGTCCTATGACAGCAGCATCATACAACATACCATCCCCATAAAAGAACACCAAAAACCTTTCAGATAGAAGCTTAGGAGGATTAATCCATCCTATTGCCTTC
Organism: Pinus taeda; assembly: GCA_000404065.3. NCBI lineage: Eukaryota > Viridiplantae > Streptophyta > Pinopsida > Pinales > Pinaceae > Pinus > Pinus taeda. The sequence continues at coordinate 13,878 of APFE030773028.1, read as the reverse complement.
TATTGAAAAGGAAATCTGAAGGATGTATGAGGCCAAGATAATAGCAACAATTAGATTCTATGATTGGGTTTCAAATTTGGTGCCCACAAGAAAAAAAATTGGTGAGATCAGACTTTCTGTTGATCTCAGGAATCTTAATAAAGTTTCACTATAAGACAATTAACCCCTCCCTATTATAGACATTTTTGGGCACTTCAACCCCAATCATAAATGTCCATAAACTGAGGGCTCCTAAGTGCCTAAAAGTGTTTCTTCATTGCCTAAAGGAACAAGGTCAGCTGATTACATCATCTCCTAGAAGTTCTCCACTAAAAACTGCTCATAAATGGTCAAAACTGGACCATACTGAAAACCCAATGCAGAGGGTGCAATGCATATCACCTTCCTAGTGTACAAGGTGTGATGCATACTGAATTGCTCCTCTGTAGGGTGCGACGGTCGGGAATGAAAAAATGGCAGGGAAAAAATGTGAGGTGGAAGATCATGGAATATTCTAGAAGCTTCCCCTCTGACACTTGCCTCTCTGTTTTCAACTAGGGATGAGTAAGAGATCATCATTCTCGAAGTGGAAGCAGGAACTATCAGAGAGAGGACACTAATCAAGATCCTAGAAGATGAATCACCTCTCTGTAATCATCTATATATGGATCCCTCATCACAGAGATCCAAGGGGCTGGAATTTTGTATCTTATAGAGAAGTGTTGTTGGTTTTTTGGTGTACATTCATAGTGTTGGGTGATCTAAGCTTTGCTTGAGGTGAAGAAGGGCTTTGTAGCTGGAGGATGATGCTGGGTTAGAAAATATGGTTGTAATCCTCTTGCTACTTTTCATCTTAATAAAGCTATTCAATTTTTCCTCCATATTCTTGTGTACTTGTTTATATATGCATTTGTATGGTTAACACACATCTGGTCCTGTTTATTTATGAATATAGATCTTTGTTCTTCGATAGTAGTATGTTGCTATGATTCCACAGGTGCTCTTTGAAGCTGGGCAGACGAAGAAGAAGCGGAAAAGCTCTATCAGGAAGGAGAGGAAATCAAGCACAAGA
>APFE030773024.1:0-12104 GCA_000404065.3 Pinus taeda | reverse complement strand
TTCTAGAAAGACTGATTATGCATCATTGCTTGAAGTCGAACCCTTTGTCTTGGAAACAGAAAGGGATTCTGATGGAATCCATTTAAATGCAAAAACTTATCCAACATGAAATTGTACAAAATAAAATAGTAAGGAAGCTACTATTGATGCAGAGATATCAATGAATCTAACATAACAAATTTGAATGTTGGTAGAAGGGAATGAAAGCTTAATCTTCCCAATTTGAATTCATTAAAAGTTGAGTTAGATACAGTGCATTCATGCACTGGATATGTATCATTGGATGTGAGCTATATCGATAATGCTGGTAACAATGTGAGTACAACAGAACACGAGTTTTGTGGGTTGGATAATAGTGCAGTGATTATTGAAAATGTAAGGCCATGTCATAGCAGTTGGCTTGAGACAGGAGGCTGACTGCTCAGAAATTCCTGCCATGTTTCCATAATCTGGGAAGCTGACTGCTCAGAAATTCACGATAACCTCAGTTAGCAGGAATCAAGCTAACATTTTTCACTGACATGCTGTAGCAACATTCCTTTAGCATGATCACTCTTCCGCAATCTGGTTGAATCATGGTTGAATCATGGTTCACTGAAGTTTTTTTTAGTTACTGTACTTGCTTCACAGGTTGATCTTGAGACTCATGAAACTATGTTATAGCTAGGGACAACCCCCCTAGGAATCCATAGGTAAAAAGTTGACTCATGAAACACTTTGCCCATACTGAGATATAGATATTCATCATATATATATATGTATATATTTGTGAGAGAAATAAAACATTTGCTAAATATATAAAAATAGAAGTCTATAGATACTTATAACAAATGTACAGACATGGATCATATATTCCGTGTATTGGAGGAATAAAAAAGACACTTTTGTTAGGCAAGTGCATGACGATGATGGCCCCAAAAGTAGAAATTTGGCTATTAGGAATGTGATCCCACGGGAACATGTGCACAGTCCTAGGAATGTGCATGCATATGTGCACATGTTCCTTAGTGTAGTTCAGGATGATAGCCAGAAAAGTGAAGATACAAAAGCTTTAAATAATTTCTTACAACATACGAATGATTCTAATCAAATTGGCACTTTACAATCAAGTTTGACAACTTCACCTTTAAAACCTCTCAATATAGAGGAACCTATTGACTGCATACAAAGGAACCTGTTGACTACTATAGAGACAAATGTAGAATTCAAGGCCAGACTTTGGAAAGTGTAGAAGAGATTGGAAATGAGGACAAAATACCTACCAAACACCTCAGAAGCAATAAGGTGCAAAAACCTAATGTTTCACTTGGAAGAAGCCTTGGTAGATATTGAACAATAGATTGAGTTCAGTGACTTCAAATTTACTCTGTCCAATCCGTAGATGCATGATCAATGTTGGGTGTAAACATAACCAGTTTTCCTAGAGCCATATTAGTGGAGGCTGACTGCTCAGAAATTCCTGCCATGTTTCCATAATCTGGGAGGCTGACTGCTCAGAAATTCACGATAACCTCAGTTAGCAGGAATCAAGCTAACATTTTTTACTGACATGCTGTAGCAACATTCCTTTAGCATGATCACTCTTCCGCAATCTGGTTGAATCATGGTTCACTGAAGTTTTTTTTTAGTTACTGTACTTGCTTCACAGGTTGATCTTGATTAAGTCATTCCCCTTTAGAATATAAACCGACTGTCAGACCTCCTATTCAAGCTCCAGCATTTACAAACTTCTATCTGCTTATTCCTATGCTCCCTCTCCACCTCACTTAACACTAGTATCCTGGGGATTCTCACTTGAGATTTTACATTATTTTGTCTTTCATATGTATATTCAAGTATAAATTCTCCTCTACTAGATGGATAGTTGATTGTAATGTAATTCTTATCCTAAATGACCTGTTCTTTCTGATGATGAATAAAACCACCCATGAAAAAGGCACATCCAAGCACAAGCAACATATTTGACAAGATAGAACCAAGTAAAGATTGTTGCACAATGCGAATCATTCCATTATGAAGAGCATATAAAGAGATGATCATCTCAGTCGCGTTTCCAAATGTAGCATTCAGAAGGCCTCCAACTGCAAAAGTATAGAACTCTCTCATGTATATCCATGGAACCAGTAGCTATATTCCAGATATGGACAAGCCCAAAATAAATTACAAAAGACCAAACTTGTGGTGCTATATAGAAAACAGATGAACAGAATAAATTGCAAAGAAAATAGAAAATTCACAGGCTTAAAATAATTTGCAAAAGGTAATCAAGTTGGTGGAGGCTCTGACTTTAGCAGACAATGGAAAAGTGGAGCAAAATCAAATATTTAAAACATCATATCCATTCACATTTCTTTAAACATCCATTCCATGAAAATAGGTTATAAGAAGATTGATTGGTATTAGTTTTATTAGAGCTGGCTGATTTCATTCATACTAACCAGTTTGGACTCTGGACCATTTTGGGCCAAAAGAGGGTTCACTTCAGCATACAAACTGAGTGGAAACTGGTTCTTGTCCAAACCAGCCAGCTCCCAGAACCAGTTCGAACCTAAGTCACCTAAAACAATGACACAACACACACACAGAGGACACAGAAATATGAATGTCCGACATGTGACATGGCGACCCTGGAAACAGGACATGGTGGACACGTTTTATATATATATGTTAAAAAATAGTGAATTACACATACAAAATTGGGATATAGAGAGATGCTTTCATGTCCTTCCTAGTCAAATTATCCCAAGTTAGAATTTACCATGATTAATTAGCCAATAGAAAGTTCAGACTCGAGTCCCTTGGTACCATAACTCATTCTGATATGTATCTTTCTAAGACAGATTACCATATTATCCTAAATGATAGAACAAATTGAATCGATGTTTGTTTCCTGGTTTTGATGTTTTTGTTTAAATGGGGCATGGATATTAATTGCAACGTTAGCATAAGGTTGCTTGTTGAAGCACATGATCTGAACTATGTGCCTATGAAATTTGCTATGGTGAATTAGTTTCAAAATTAATGTGACCTTTTCTCTGGGTTGTGCAGAAAATTGAATTCCTCAATTTTGACCCCAGAGAACACGCAGTTGCTTCGTCAATCAGTCTCCACCCTAATAACGACACTAAAGAATATAGAGGTATGTTTGAGCTTTGTTCAATATTCAAGCAAGCTTATGAAAAGATGTTATCAATGGTCACTTATGAAACTAATAAAGTTTAAATGGAATCCACATGTAAAAAAACCAGAGATTGAAAAAAAAACCAGAGATTGAAGTTTGCAGCAGTACCTTTTGACAATAGAATTGACAACGTTGTTGAGGAGTGAAGTTGCTTGGCAAGTTGGCTCTGATTTGTGATGGGTGAAGCTGCTTGGCAAGTTAGCTCTGATATGTGATGGGTTTGCTCTAGGGCTTCTGCTTAAATCCTTGACAACGGGTGTTTTTCTTTGACAGCACTCTCACAATACCCTCTGTTCTGCTATGTTCTGCTAGTTCTTTCTTCAGCCCCTCTGTTCTGCTATGTTCTGTTCTGCTATGTGTTCTGCTATGTTCTTTCTTCAGCAGCAGGCTGGAATTTGGAAGGAAACTAACAATACACTGCAGCGAACTAACAGTCAACTGCTACAGCAAATTAAACTAGACTTAACTTCCAGAAAATTAACCATTAATTGCTATTTAAACTAAACATTAATTGCTATTTAAACTGAACTCAATTTAAACTGAACATTAATTGCTATTTAAACTGAACGTGGAATTAAACTGAACGCAATTTAAACTGAACATTAATTGTTATTTAAACTGAACGTGGAATTAAACTGAACGCAATTTAAACTGAACATTAATTGCTATTTAAACTGCAGTCTATGGTCATGCGTTTTATTTAAATTCAATTGTTTCTGCATTTAGGGGAGGGGTCGTGGCACAAGTCCTAGCCCCGGTCACATTCAACACCACAGAACCGTGGTGGAGCCACGAAGGGAGTAATGAAAATCTTATTTCCTAATACACCCTTATTTACATAATTAAAATAAAACTATAACCATAATTCATTTTTACGACTTTCTTTTTAAAATTATGAATAACTAACACCATTACATAGAGAGGCAGAGAGGAGAGTTTGATCAAATGCACGCTACTCATAAAGTTTGGTAAAGGTTGGAAGTTTGGATTGATTAAAATGCTCAAGCTTAAAACTCTACGCTTTATGGGGATTATACCAAAATTGTTTTGATTTGGAACCTTACTGTTAATAAGATTAAATATAATTTTAAGTGATAACACCAAAAATATTTTTTCCTTTGATGTAACAATTCAGGGTGTATATAAGCTGAAAGTTTTTAGGATTAAGATATGAAATAAATGTAAATTTTATTTATAATATTAATTTTTTCAGTAAATTCTACAAATGTATATATTCTTCATCATGAGGGTGAAGTCAAAATACAGAGGGATACAGTAGAGATGATTTAATAGTTCATAAGTTGATGTGACTTTTGGTGTCTATCATATGGCATGTTGACTATGTCTCACTTTGAAAAGTATATCTCTCATAAATTCTTTATGGGCCATATCTTAATCCATAACTATAATCAACAAATATAACATCCCAAGAAAAGTGCATAAAGAGAAAGTGTAAAGTGCATAAAGTGCTAAAATGAGAGGCATCAACCTCTTGTCAACTTTGGGGATTGGTCAATAGAAGGTAGAGGTTCCTTACATATCTTCCCATGTATATTGAAACCTCTATATTACATATCCTCTTGAATATATTGCAACCACTACGTATAACAATCGATTTAGATTATGTATATTTCTTATGTTGTATCAATTATGTGTGTCATGTAAGATTACTAATTATGTGTCACTTATGGTGCAACACTTACATGCATTGATGGATATGCCATTTTTGTCATGGTTCATTTCTTATGTGCATCACTTATTCCTTGCTAGTTTAGGTGCATCACTTATATGTGACACCTCATATGGTGTATCGTGGCATCTATGCATTATGCTAGTGCATTTATGCTTATCTATGTCACTTATTGTAAGTATCTTGTGGCATGTTGACTATGTGTCTCATTTTGAAGAGTATCACTTATGTACATTGCTTATGTGGCATCACTTTATTATGTCACTTACGAGCATCTCTTATGGTGTGTTGGGTATAAATTAGTGGTATAAACAACAATTCCATTACATCAAATTCCATATTACTGTGGCTTTCAAATTCCAGAAAAATACGATTTTCAAATTTCACAAAACTAGAGTTTTCAAATTGCACAGTCTTTAATATACATTGAAGGGCATTGCCATCTTGCAATGAAATTTCAATATGGTGTGGTTAACTACATTTTCTAATTATGAACTCAAATTTAAACTCACTATATTGGAGTTTCCACATTCTACATTACTAGGGTTTTCAAATGCCACAAAACTAGGCTTTTCAAATTGTTAAAAACTAGGTGAAAAGAATAAGGTTTTCAAATTTCACAATGAGTTTTCCACCTTTATGAAAAATCCCCACACTTATTTTATCTTTGATCTTCAAAATGAACTTGAGAAATCGTGGGTAGTGTACTTTGCATGGGACTCAGCCAAACACAAGTTATGGATCTTGCAAAAGCCATTTATGTTGTTGGGTTTTATTTTGTGACCCCACGAAAAATTCACAATGACCCTAAATGGCTCTTGGAAGTGAGTTGCAAATCATCATAAAATTCCAAATAGGACTCAAATGGGAAAAACATTAATTCCATGAGACTCATGAAACTATGTTATAGCTAGGGACAACCCCCCTAGGAATCCATAGGTAAAAAGTTGACTCATGAAACACTTTGCCCATACTGAGATATAGATATTCATCATATATATATATTTGTGAGAGAAATAAAACATTTGCTAAATATATAAAAATAGAAGTCTATAGATACTTATAACAAATGTACAGACATGGATCATATATTCCGTGTATTGGAGGAATAAAAAAGACACTTTTGTTAGGCAAGTGCATGACGATGATGGCCCCAAAAGTAGAAATTTGGCTATTAGGAATGTGATCCCACGGGAACATGTGCACAGTCCTAGGAATGTGCATGCATATGTGCACATGTTCCTTAGTGTATAGGATAAATAAGGCCCAAACTACAAACCATGATGGTAGCTAGGTCACCAACTAGTCATGGATCAAGAATGCACACACATTCATATGAACATGCACATGTTCCAAGAATGCACATGCATTCAGAGAATGCACACACATTCCAAGAATGTGCCTATATTCAAGGAATAAAAACACATCCATGGTCATTATGGTAGTTATGGTAATTAATAAACGTCCTTGTAATATTAATTAGTATAGTGGGTGAGGACAACAGATGAGTTTGAAGATAGTTATTTTGGCCTTCATATCCTTTATATAGTCATGTAGCTCAAAGAACTTCTTCATCGTGAGTAACCATGAAATGTAGGAGCCTTGCCTTTATTAAACTCATTTGGAAAATATCCCATATCACTCCTCCTTTAAAGATGATGATGATGATGACCATGATACCTGTTTGAACTAGAACTAGAATAGAACCTATGTTCATCACTCCGACAAGAAGGCCTCCATGTCCCTATAGTCTTTTTTAGACAATTTTATGCATGCGACCCTGAAATTTGAGCGACCTTTCAAGGCTATGACTCAAGCCTCTACCCAGAACGTGATGAAATTCTCATAAATGATAAATACCAAGGAGAAAATGCATTTAATCAAAAAATTGAACAAGGACTTTACCTGACGCATCCTGACCATTACATAAATTTCATCAAATACATCATGAACATGTAATGTACAGGTCATAAAAACACATCTTAACATAGGGACCTCATACTTATTTGAGATTCATCAATAAGGTGTGGTACCCTCTCACAGTATTTGCATTATCATCTATTAGGTCATTCATTCATCATCCATCAATTCATTAATTGAAACATGATGATATCCATAACTCAAATCTTTCATAAATCGATGCTTATAACCATCATATAGTCATAGAAATATCAATGATATAATAGATATTAAAGCCACATAATATCAAGTAAATTTACACATAGTACATAAGTCGAAAATATATCTTATTAAAATATGAAAAACTCAATCAAGTCAAGCACTTCCACGTACCACCTAACCATAGATTAGCCTGAGCCAAATATTTCTTTCAGTGAACCCCCATGCCATATTCCAAGCATGAATGTGGGACTCACAACAAACCAACCATGGTTCTTATTCTTTACTGCGTATCACACCAACATTTCACAATGATTTATATGCCCAAAAAAGGCACCTATATAACCAGGCTTTACTCTATATCTCACTAAGGGATTCCTAGGCCCAAACAAAAAGCATACACTACCATGCTTTACCTCAATCCCACCACATACCACTCTAGGGATCACAAGGCCTATACAAGAAGGGACGCCTCTGATCACTTCACCTAAACCATGAGGAATTTGTCCCTCTCCTCCCTCTAGGGTTTACCCTATCTCTCGACAATCACCAGTTTAGTAATCCTAGGCCCAACAAGGGTATACATAATTAGTATTTACTGCAATCCCAGCTTTACCAGTTCAGGGATTCCTAGGTCTTGTGATTTTTCCTTAGACCACCTCACTCAGTTTTGAAACCATCCAATAATCCATCTCAACCAAATTGAAGAACCCCATCTCACCATGACTATCTAGAAACGGTAGGGAAAGGTTGAAACGACTATCACACTTGTTAAAACCCATGCTAATGACAACAAGAGAACCAAATACACAATGCATGCCAAACCGAGAAAGGAAATCATACATGCAAATTGAAACCTACAAGTAATCATGTTGTAGCTGATGCAATTCTTCATTTCTTGCTCTTTGCTTCCCTTTTCCTTCTTATCCTTCCTAGTAACTTATCAAGGCGAAGTAATGCCACCTGGAACCTACTACTGTGAGGGAACCAATGGAAGGAAGACATGTTCATACTATGCATGTGCTTCCAATATTTCCTATATAAGCACCAACAAGGCCATTTTTTGTTCTCCTAGTGGGAATTCTTTACTAAAATCAAGTCAACATATCACTGTGGTTTGAAATTATTAATCCTTAAGCTCTCATTAGAGAATCTCACTGTCATATAATGTGCAAGCCAATTTTATCGCTTTTCTTAGTATTAAGCCTTACAATTGGGAAATTCAAGTTTATATCCCTGAGCACTCACACTATGGGAAAATATTCACCTTTGTCAACTTTTTCATCATGGGAGGGGTCCAAATTCCAGTGTTTCATTCCTCTAACCCTTAACTCTCCTTCTCCCATGCACCTTCTCCCACAGCAATTTGAACCTAGAGTGGCATGCACATTTCTTGTTGTACCACCCTTAAGCCTACACATAGTATTTTTCCTTTTTCCACCAGAACTCCAAGACTAGTTCACGTAATGGCTTCTTCTAGTTCCGATGAAGATCATGAAAAGGATGAAGGTAGGGATGAGACTATTTATTTCTTTAGAACTAATGTTGAGGCTAGTGGCCGTCCAATATCACCTCCTTATCTTGTGAAATGTCCTCATAGTTCAATTGAATGAATGGACATGCTAACTATGCACACGAAGTTCGAGGGAGATTTTCCATCACATTCAGAACTAATGTGAGATCTAAGAAGAACATAAGTAGTGATCCACATGGTAAAATAGTGCATCGGGAGAATGGAGACTCATCCTAACCTCTAGGTAAGAGATTGTGAGGGTCAACTCATGCTGGAGAGGGTCCTAAAAATGATCCATAAAAAGGTCATCAAACTAATAAAAAATTGTAGGTACTAATTGGAACTGGTGCAAGGAAATATCATAATAACATAGACAACTGACAAAGAGGTAGATATGCTCAAGACACATGCTAGGAAAACATTGCAAAAGATCAAGGTAATTAAAAATTTTCTAAATCACACGAAGAAGGAAGAAGCTGGGAACATAAACATTGATCACCTTCACTTGGCCACATATGTTTCTTCAGTAGAACAATAGAAATAAAACACAATATGGAAGAGAAAATAGGTGAGAAAGTTGGTATCGTGGCTGAGGAAGTGGGAAAGTTTAAAGGAAGATGCGAGGAACTACATAGGAGGGGCTTTCTATCATTCTTTGATGATCAAGGAAAACCTGTTACCAAAGGATTTAGAGAAGGAAATAACTGAAGCATGGTTAGGAAAAATTCTGATATAGGAAGAGTGAGAAAGGACCCAAGCCAATTATCCAATTGAACCAATTAGCACCAGGAGTAGGAAGAAGCACTACTCCTAGTGAGGAGAGAGAAGGTTGGAATCAAAGAAAATCTAGAGGTTCCCACTCTACAACCAACAAAACCCCAAAGGAAACTTCTAAACTTTAGTTATAATACAAATGGCAGTTGGGTAACAAACTTGAGTGTTTTTTCATATACCAATAATAGTTTATGGTAGGGCCAAGCTGTTGGAGTGCCTATATATAGGCCTCATTATGAAATGTAAAGGGGGGGAAATATTGGTTTTTGGGGAAGCACTAACAAAGTTTCTAGTGAATTGTTCGGAAGCCTTGAAGAAATTTTGGGGAAGAATTCTAAAGTAATTATTGGTTCGTCCATCTCTTCTCATTATGTATGTGTTCATGTCACCTTTTATTTTGAAGTTCACTACTAATATGAAGCACATTTATGCAATTTTCACTAGATTTTGAGTTGTGAACTTGATTTTTTATGTAAATTATGGACATTTTTTTTAACATCCTGGATGAAATTAATTATGGCATTAGTATCATGGTTTGTTTCAGTTTTGTGATATCTATCAAGCTAGCTTTAAGAGTATCTTATCATTCCTGATATTTCTTGCAAGGATTTTAAAGAAACAAGTAAATATCAAAATTATATGTTCTCTAATGGTTAAATTCTTCATTTTTTAGTCATCCACCAAAGTTTACTGGACTTAAAGGAATTCTTAATTTCTCCTTTACATTGGTTAAAATATGATTCTCCATTTTCATGCACCTTTTATTTTTTAAAAATTTCATGTAAAACCCAATGGTTATGAACGATCCTACCTAGGATCAACGGAAATGCTACTGAATAAAAGACAAAATGAAATTGTGTTTCCCCCCAACCTTGATCCCAAACCACTATCAAATTAACATAAAATTTAAAGCAAATTTTATAAAGATTCGAAGATTCATTATGTGCACTACGTGTCCATGAAGAATGCTAAAAAAAATATCTATTTGAACGATTTTTAGAATTACTTACAATTCGATTTTATTCATTGTCTAATTGCTATACTCATTTCAAGAAGGGAAGAATATAAATGTGCATGAGGATTTAATGTTATGGTTGTGATTAAATTCAACAGGTTGTTTCTTTTCTTGTGATCTTTCACGTTCAGTTTAAATAGTAATTAATGTTCAATTTAAATAGCAATTAATGGTTAGTTTTCTGGAAGTTAAGTCTAGTTTAATTTGCTGTCGCAGTTGACTGTTAGTTCGCTGCAGTGCATTGTTAGTTTCCTTCCAAATTCCAGGGTGCTGCTGAAGAAAGAACATAGCAGAACAGAACAGAGCAGAACAGAGAGGCTGAAGAAAGAATTAGCAGAACATAGCAGAACAGAGGGTATTGTAAGAGTGCTGTCAAAGAAAACACCTGTTGTCAAGGATTTAAGCAGAAGCCCTAGAGCAAACCCATCACGGATCAGAGCCAACTTGCCAAGCAGCTTCATCGATCACAGATCAGAGCCAACTTGCCAAACAGCTTCACTCCTCAACAGCGTTGTCAATTCTATTGTCAAAAGGTACTGCTGCAAACTTCAATCTCTGGTTTTTTTTTCAATCTCTGGTTTTTTTACACGTGGATTCCATTTAAACTTTATTAGTTTCATAAGTGACCATTGATAACATCTTTTCATAAGCTTGCTTGAATATTGAACAAAGCTCAAACATACCTCTATATTCTTTAGTGTTGTTATTAGGGTGGAGACTGATTGACGAAGCAACTGCGTGTTCTCTGGGGTCAAAATTGAGGAATTCAATTTTCTGCACAACCCAGAGAAAAGGTCACATTAATTTTGAAACTAATTCACCATAGCAAATTTCATAGGCACATAGTTCAGATCATGTGCTTCAACAAGCAACCTTATGCTAACGTTGCAATTAATATCCATGCCCCATTTAAACAAAAACATCAAAACCAGGAAACAAACATCGATTCAATTTGTTCTATCATTTAGGATAATATGGCAATCTGTCTTAGAAAGATACATATCAGAATGAGTTATGGTACCAAGGGACTCGAGTCTGAACTTTCTATTGGCTAATTAATCATGGTAAATTCTAACTTGGGATAATTTGACTAGGAAGGACATGAAAGCATCTCTCTATATCCCAATTTTGTATGTGTAATTCACTATTTTTTAACATATATATAAAACGTGTCCACCATGTCCTGTTTCCAGGGTCGCCATGTCACATGTCGGACATTCATATTTCTGTGTCCTCTGTGTGTGTGCTGTGTCATCGTTTTAGGTGACTTAGGTTCGAACTGGTTCTGGGAGCTGGCTGGTTTGGACAAGAACCAGTTTCCACTCAGTTTGTATGCTGAAGTGAACCCTCTTTTGGCCCAAAATGGTCCAGAGTCCAAACTGGTTAGTATGAATGAAATCAGCCAGCTCTAATAAAACTAATACCAATCAATCTTCTTATAACCTATTTTCATGGAATGGATGTTTAAAGAAATGTGAATGGATATGATGTTTTAAATATTTGATTTTGCTCCACTTTTCCATTGTCTGCTAAAGTCAAGCCTCCACCAACTTGATTACCTTTTGCAAATTATTTTAAGCCTGTGAATTTTCTATTTTCTTTGCAATTTATTCTGTTCATCTGTTTTGTATATAGCACCACAAGTTTGGTCTTTTGTAATTTATTTTGGGCTTGTCCATATCTGGAATATAGCTACTGGTTCCATGGATATACATGAGAGAGTTCTATACTTTTACAGTTGGAGGCCTTCTGAATGCTACATTTGGAAACGCGACTGAGATGATCATCTCTTTATATGCTCTTCATAATGGAA
>APFE030773022.1:14154-26146 GCA_000404065.3 Pinus taeda | reverse complement strand
GGGACGCCCTAAGAGGTTTTCAACCCAATAGTGGGACTCAGGCGCCTCGTGGAGGTTTTCACCTAAGTGATTTCTTGAGGCAAGTGTTGAAACTTGCTCCACAACCATCATTTTCTTATTGATACCATCAATGAACTCTTTCTTTGACAATGGCCTCTTATAAACTTTCAATCTTTGTCCATTAACAATTAAAGAAATGGCCTCTGCATCTATGGTTCTGATCTGCACTGAACCATTATCATGACATCTTTCTATAACATAAGGCCCCAACCCTATTGTCCTTATCTTGCCCTTGAAGTCTTTATATCTGGAATCATATAACAAGGCCCAATCACCTTCTTGAAATTGCTTATCCTTGATGTTCTTATCATGCTAAATATTCCTCTAAAGTTGGGTTACCTCTGTGTGTAGGAGGGTCTGCATTCTGAACTCATCTAAACCATTCAACTGAAGCAATCTATCTTTTTGTGCACTTCTGAGATCTAGATCTAGTCGGGATGCCATCCGTAATGTGTTATACTCAATCTCAATGGACAACAGGGCCTTTTTCCCATAGACCATCTCATAGGTGTCAATTCAGTGGTGGTCTTCCAAGTCGTATTATAGGCCCAAGTGGCCTCAACCATTCTATCTACCCAATATTTCTTGCTGCTACTCACCACTTTGGTCAAGATGCTATCTAGTGCTCTGTTGGTCACCTCCACCTTCACATTAGCTTGTGGGTGATAGGGAGTGGAGGTTCTATGCTTGATCTTGTGCTGGCTAAGAAAGTCTTCAATCATGTTGGAGGTAAACTAGGTTCCTTCATTAGTGACCAGCTCTATGGGGTACACAAATTTGTAAAATACATTCTCCCTTAAGAACTCAAACACCTTCTCCTCTGTTGCTTCCTTAATTGCCTTTGTTTCAGCCCACCTAGTCAAATAATCAGTGCACACAAAGATGTATTGTTTTTGCCTAGAAAAAGGGTCAATAGGTCTAATGAAGTCCATGCCCCACTTGTCAAATGGCTCAAAATTCACTTAAAGCTTCAGAGGCATTTCATCCCTTGGAGTAGGCTTACCCATCCTTTGGCACCGATCACACTGACTAGTATATCTTTTCACATCGTGATGAAGATTGGGCCAATAATAGCCTGTGTGTAACACTTTGAATTATGTCCTCTTTGTTGCATAGTGACATCCACAAGGCCCATCATGACAGGTCAGAAGGATGTCAAATACTTCCTCCTCCCTGACACACCTTCTCAATATTTGATCTGGTCCAAGTTTGAAGAGATTGCCCCCAATCCAAGTGAAGGGGGCGCTCTTCCTCACAATCTTTCTTTTCTCTTTGGAGGACAGATTTAATGGGAACTGTGCAGATACCAAATAGTTTGCTATGTCAGCAAACCATGGAGAGAGAACTGAAATGGCAAACAAGTGCTCATTTGGTAACTGGTCATCAACCATTCCCTCCTCACCTATAGGGAGAGTTAATCTGGACAAAAAGTCTGCAACAACATTTTCCTTACCAGGATTATCAACAATAGTTAGATCAAACTGCTATAATAAAAGTAACCATCTTATAATACGAGCATTCACATGGGGTTTATTCATTAAATATTTGATTGCAACATGGTCAGTATGGAAAAATGTTTGATAGCCTGTAATATAATGCCTAAATTTGTTCAATGAATGAACAAAAGCCAAGAGCTCCTTTTCGGTCACTGTGTAGTTCAATTCGGCATTTGACAGATTCTTACTGATAAAGTAAATGGCATAAGGCAATTTTTCATCTATCTGAACTAGGGCTACTCCTATGGCTTTGTGTGAGGCATCATCATGAATGTGAAAAGGAAGGGCCCAATTTGGGCCTTGGAGAATCGGTGCATTGGTTAACTTGTTCTTCAGGATGTCCAAGGCCTCTTGACATATTTTTGACCATATAAACTCAGAGTCTTTGGCCAAAAACCCAAATAAAGGAGAGGCCAACTTATTGAAGTCCTTTATGAACCTTTGGTAAACCCTAGGAAACTTCTTACATCTCTCTTCTTTTGAGGAGGTGGGACCCTTTGGATGATAGCTATTTTGTTTGGGTCCACCTACAATCCTTGCTGAGATATTGAATGACCTAGCACGGTCCCTGAAGTCATCAATAATTCACATCTCTCGGGACTGAGAGACGGGTTCATTTCAATGCATTTGTGCAGTAATTTACCTAGGTTGGAAAAAAGCCTCCTCGAAATCACCCCCATAAGGGGTGAAATCATCCATATAAATTTCTACCGCATCATGGACTAACTCAGCAAAGATACTTAGGACTGCTCTCTGAAAAGTGGCAGGAGCATTGCATAGGCCAAAAGGAAGGACCCTATAGGCAAAAGTTCCCCAAGGACAAGTGAAGGTGGTTTTATCCTGGTCTTCCAGGCTGATCTGGATTTGGTTTTACTCATTGAATCCATCTAGTAAAGAGAAAAACTTTTTCCCTGCCAAGCCATCTAGCACTTGGTCGATGAAAGGTAGAGGGAAATGGTCCTTCTTTGTGACTTTGTTCAATTCCCTATAATCAACACAAATCCTCCACTTACCATTTTTCTTGAGAACTAACACCAAAGGAGAGTCCAAATCACTGACAAAGATAGGATAAATGAATCCTACATCTACCAATGTAAATGTGGTGAGTACACACTGAGGGTGTACTCCCTTCATTTCTTTGTAACTCGAAGTGAAGGCATCTAGATGTTCCTTTAGCATGTTGTACAACTTCTCATCTTGGATAATAGAAAGAGATGGATTGATTTTCAAAGTTCTCTCGGGGCCAAATTCTATGGTTTTGACACGGAGAGGGTTGGAATTAGCCAAGTATATATCAATTGGATGGTTGTTCTGGGTTTCCTTTACTACTTCTTCTAAGGACAATGTACTGGGAGTTGGAATTTGGAGTAGGTGTTCAATCAAATTGTCTTCATCCTGTTGTCCTCCTCCCATGGTTGCTTCTAAGGTATACAACTGGGCAGTATAAACTTCATCTTCTTCCTCCTCTTCCAACCATAAAGGTAAATCATGTTCTATAGATGGCTGAGCAGGAGGGTACATGGCTAACTGCTTGGACATATGCCCATTCTTGATGGTCATATTCTCAGCTCTGCAAGTGATGTAAGCATCGGAAATGGCTAACCAGGGCCTCCCAAGGATGAGAGGGAAGAATAAGCTTAGCCTTAGGCTGGAGAACTAGTAAATCTGCAAGGTACTCCCAAGAGTCAATGGAGAACATCACATCCTCCACAATCCCCACAGGGGTCACTATGGAGTGGTCTACAAGTTGCAGGACTGTTGTGGTCTTTCTCAATGCACCATGGAGGTTGAGATTGAGCATGGTGTCCTTGGTCATCACATTAATGCCAACACCAATATTGATCAAAGTGTGTGGGACAATGGTACCATTGATGTGCACATCTACTATAGGGCTTCCAGGGTCCAAATACTTTGGACAGATTACCTACCACAGCATTAAGCCGGACAGTTGTCCAATGACATTAATGGTAGGGGCATCTCTTTTTTGCCTCCCTGGATGCTTGAATCACTTCTCCTTAATCAACTTGGTGTAAATATATGCATCTTGAATGGCTTGGAGAAGTGGAATCTTGACACGTAGGTTTTTCAATTCTCCCAGAAGTTCAATCTCTTCTGGGGTACGCTAGAGTGGTTGAGTTAATCTCTTAGGAAATGGTGGATTTACTTTAAGAATGCTTTTCTCTCTTTCTTCTTCAACCTCCCTAGGTAGAGGTGGAGGTTGGTTATGCGGGAGAACTATCCTAGATCTCGGGTTACTTTCCTGGATTTCCACAACATAATCTAGATATGATTTCTCTCCACTGTATACTTGTTGTGCCTATCTGTTGTTTGGGTTTAGATTTGGTTGGGCATGCATCTAGGGTTTTTTAGGTGGAGCAGAGTGTAATAGTTGTGGTTGGGTAGGTGGTAAAGCAGGAACATTGTTGTATTGGGGCCTCTAGCCCTAGGATGGTGCATTCCACTGAGGTTTTGGCAGAGCATATGGTTGAAATGACTGGTTGGATGGCTGGGAATGATACTAGGATGCAAAGGACCAAGGAGGAGGTTTAGACCAGGAAGGATGAGCAGGGGGGCTCCAAGAAGGTATGGGTGTGGTTTGGTTGGGGTTGTAATATGCATGGGATGACCCTTGCATGCCCTGCTGGTATGGTCTAGGCCCATGAGGTATCCTTTGGTTTATATAGAAGAGCTGCTCAGTGACCCCTTCAAATCCTTGATATACAACTTTGAGTCAAAGGGCCCTTGTCTGTGGAGTGGTTTTCTTCACAAACTAAGCAAATTTCAATAGAATTCAATGGACATTTGATGAGCCTCATCATTGGGTAATTATATGGGCCTTAATTGGCCTTAATTCACCTCCTAGCTTAGTTAAACCAACTATTCTCGACACTTATTGCATACTTTTGATTATATTTTGTTTATGAGATGAGTTAGAGTTGGATATTTTGCTTTGTGGTCTAATGTGCATGTAATGCAGGAATAAAGGATAAAAACAAGGAAAAATGCAGGAATAAAGGATAAAATTAAGGAACTGTGGCAAAGACCTTGGTCAAAACTCGAATGGGACAAGGGAGAAGAATTATAGGAGGAAAATCCTCCTCATTTACTACCCCTCCATTTGAATATTCCTCCATCAGCTCGGAG
This sequence comes from Pinus taeda, assembly GCA_000404065.3. Lineage (NCBI taxonomy): Eukaryota > Viridiplantae > Streptophyta > Pinopsida > Pinales > Pinaceae > Pinus > Pinus taeda. The sequence goes on along the minus strand of APFE030773022.1, from coordinate 21,446 downwards.
TGCAAACAACCAAATCATGAGGACTAAAACACAGCCGAGCAAGTGAAAATGACAGAAACCAGTTTATCTTGAGTAGGGAGACAAACCTCCCTAATGGGAAGGAAGTCTTTGGAGACTTGAGATGTATAAGTAGAGAGGCCTAGGCCCTCAGTAGGATTCAGATTCTTATTGTAAAACTTTGCTTTATTTCTAAGTTGCAAGACTTGTGACAGTTTGTTATGTAAACCATGGTTTTTATAATAAAGATGAGTTCTGTTTTGAGCCAGCACCGAGTTAACTCAAAGGGTTGAAGCTATTGGGTTAGGGCCCAACCCAAGCATCCAACGTTCCTCTTTATTGTACATTTATGCTAGCATATATTTCTGGTTTTGTTCATTTTTTAAGTAGCTTCCTGGTTTTCTGTTCATTTTCTTAAGTAGTTGCATTTCCATTACAATAGTATAGCGTAGATGATTCATGGTTTGATTGTTCATTTGCTTAAGTAGCTGCATTTTCATTAGAGTAGCATAGCATAGATTCCTGGTTTTATGTTCATTTTCTTAAGTAGCTGCATTTCCATTACGATAGTGTAGAGTAGATCAGTTGTGCTTTAGTTTACTTCCATTTGTGCCTTCTTTTAGTTGACAGATTAGCTAGGAGGAAACGATCACCACAAGGTTGTCCACAGGTGTCTTAGCCTCACCTCCTTCCTCTGGGACCATGAATTGAGGAAGAGACCCTTTCGCAACCCCAAAAACACAGGTTTCTAGTTCTCGCATGAGCTGTGGAGTTTGTTGTTTGATTCAATTACTTGTTCACCCTCACTGGTTTTTCTGTCGTTTTCATTTGAAACCTCCTTTAGCATGTTCTTCTTGCATCATTTCCTCACCGTCTGATCCACAAAAAACCTGCCCAATCACCATATGATTCATTAGTTTATCCAACTGCCACCTTGCATGAAGTCTTCCACCTACTTTATATGCTTTAAATCCCCATCGTCGATTTGCCTCGCCTAATCTGACGGCTATTGCGTCACCTCAACACTTTATGTGCCTTAAACCTTGACTATCGACCTGCCTCGCCTAATCCAATGGCTATCACGTCACCCGCTCGCCAACTAGCTTGGCCAATCTCCACCGTTGATCAGCCCTGCCTGATCCAACGGCTATCATGCAATCTCACACAGATTACTGCACGACTGTTATCCACCTGAGAGCACATGAGAAAAGTGGTTTTCTTGTGCTACGCGTCACTTAGTTAGGCTAATCACGTGAAATTCAGATATATAGCTTACAGCTTTGAGGGCAGGCAAGAAACTGCTTACCGCCTTCGAAACCCGCTCCATCATTTCTGCACATATTCTTCCCATGATATGATCTCTGCCATCCATCCTCCGATTAATCCTGTTCATCCATATCTTGACTTAATCTCCGTGATAATATCTCTGACATTCATCTCCTATTAACCCTGTTTATTCATCCATTCACTTAATTCCTCGTGATAATATCTCCATCGTTCATCTGCTTCATTTATTCATCCATCCATTCACTTAATTCCTCGCGATAAGATCTCCGTCGTTCATATGCTTCGTTACCCTGTTCATCCATCCATTCACTTAATTCCTCACGATAAGATCTTCGTCTTTCATCCAGTTTGTTAACTCTGTTCATCCATCTATTCACTTAAGCCCCAGTGATAAGATCTTCATTGTCCATCTTCTGTTAGTTGATCAATCCAACAATCCCTATGCACTATTATGTCCTTACGTTTTCACCAACTTCGATCTCTAACTGCTCTTTCGCTTGAAAATAGATTTAGTTTAGTTCCTTCATTTACACCTTAGTATAGTTTAATTCTCTTTACCTCTGTAACTTAGATAGAAGCATTATGTTAGTGTTGATTTAGCAATTCTATTTAGCATAGCTGTTTAGATGGTTAGTTAGGTTATGGTGTGGTTTAGCATTACATGTTGTTTTCTTCATTACTGCAGTAGAGTAGCTCTCTCTTAGAATAGATTTTCTCTCCTTCCATCAAATAATTAAGCTTCTTCTGACCCTATAGAAGTCTTTCTTGGAACCCCTGGGGTCTCTTGCCAAATGAGCAATGACAACACGCAGAAACTTCACTTTTACTTGTGCATATAACATTGTCACCCCCAAGTTTGTACAAACCTCGGGTTGATAAGTAAAGTTGGTAGCCCTAGGAGTTGCAACATTCTTGTTGCAATACCTAGGCTCATCACTTTTTGGCTCTGTTTCCGGGGAGGTGTCTAAGTAGAATGTGATTATTGCTTTCTTCTATTTCTAGTCTCCAATTTTCTTCCATTATTTTATTTCTGCAAAAGTAATCTAGTTTCTTCCTTTCTTTCAATTGTCATTATCTACTTTCCTTTCCATTCTGCAAGTAGAATTTCAATTCAACAAGTAGTTTCTTTGTTAGTAGCTTCCTTTCTTTCATTTGTCATTATCTACTTTCCTTTTCATTCAAAAAGTAGAATTTCAATTCAACAAGTAGTCTTTTTCTCTCAATAGTCTTCCTTCAATCAGAAATTTCATTCTACAAGTAGAATTTCAATTCAACAAGTAGTTTTTCTTGTTAGTGGTTTTTCATTCAATCAGAAATTTCCTTTCTACAGAGTACTTTCCAGCTTAAAAAAAAAAAAAAAAAAAAAAAAAAAAAAAAAAAAAAAAAAAAAAAAAAAAAAAAAAAAAAAAAAAAAAAAAAAAAAAAACAACAACAACAACAACAACCCAAAAACATTTCCTTTCATGCCTCGTAGGAATAGGGATAATTCAGGGAAATTCTTGTCAAATACCCCCACTGCATCCAACATTCAACCTTCTCTCTTCTTCAGTGAAGGTGAATTGGAAGACCCTTTAGGTGAACAACCTTACATATTTGAAGAACCTACAAGGGAATAAGAAAAGGTAGAACTCATTCCTACTGAACCAATGGATGAAAACCGAAATAATGGAGGGAATAGAGAGAGAATTGAGGGTGCCTTCCCCATCAGGGAAACTAATGGGGACACTAAGATGAAGAATATAAGCCCCTCTACTCTACCTCATTTCCATGGTCTGACCACAGAGGACCCTGACACTTTCCTATTTGATTTTGTTGTTATATGCCAAACCTATGACTATACAGATGATGAGAAAAAGTTAAAATTGTTTCCATCTACCCTCAAGGATGTGCGTTGGTTCATGGGTTTACCTAGAGTTAGCATCACAAATTGGTCTCATATGCAACAAGATTTTAACAACAAATATAGGGACTGCTGTAGGTCAAAGGATATTAAATAAGAGATTTTCAGGCTGACCATAGGCTAGGATGAGTCCTTAGATGGCTATGAAGAAACATTCCAGCTCAGTTACAAAAGGGCCAAATGCACACTTGACCCTGAGTCACTAAAGTGGGTCCTACTTAGGGGAGTAAGGGAGGATCTTCTGGATACCTTACATATGATAGCAGCAGGAGATATCTACCAATTACCCTATGAGGATATTAACATTGTCTTTAGAAACCATTCTAGGGAAACCGGGAAAAAGGGTAGGGGTAGTCAATCTATGGCCAATGCATCATCCTATAACTCATCCATCAAGGGTGAAATTGGAAATATGCTGGAAGATTTCAAAAGTGATATGTTGCAAACCCTTGCCTTACAATTGGACACCATGAACATCAAAAGGAAGCAAGAGGAAGCAGATAGAGCCTTGGCCATATTTTGTCCTAGATGCACCAAGAGGCATCCTAGGAACGAATGTCCATTGAACTGTGTTAAGATTTGCTCAGTATGTGAAGAAACCACTCCACAGACAAGTGCCCTTTTTTACCTAGACTCAAAGTTGTATATCAAGGAGCTAAAGGGGTCACTGAGTAGTTGTGCTACATCAACCAAAGGAGACCTCCTAGGCATAGACCATACCAACATGGTATGCAAGGGTCATAGCATGCATATTACAACCCCAACCAAACCACATCTATACCTTCTTGGGGACCCCCTGCTCATCCTTCCTGGTCTACACCCCCTCCTTGGTCCTATACACCTCAGTATCATTCCCAGCCAGCCAGTCATTTCAACCTTATGTTCAGCCACAACATTAGTGGAATACCCCACTCCAGGAGTGGAGGCCCCAATTCAACAATGTTCCAGACCTATTGCCTCCACCACCTACCCAACCATAACTCCTGCACTCTGCTCCACCTAAGAAACCCCAGATGCCTGCCTAGCCAAATCCAAACCCAAAAAATAGGCAGGCTCAACAAGTCTACAGTGGAGAGACATCATACCCAGCTTATGCTGTAGAAATCCAGGAGATCAACCTAAGATCTAAAAGAATTCTCACTGATAACCAACCTCTCTTTCCACATAGGGAGGTTGAAGAAGAAAGAGAGGAAAGCAACCTTAAATTAAATCCACCCTTTCCTAAGAGATTAGCCCAACCACTCCAGCCTACCCAAAAAGAAACTAAACTTCTGGGAGAATTGAAAAATCTACATGTAAATATCCCCCTTCTCCAAGCAATAATTTTTTTTCCCATTTACAATAAGTTGATTAAGGATAAATGCTTCAAGCATCTAGGAAGAAGGGATGCCCCTACCATTAATGTAATTGGGCAGTTGTCTGACTTAATGCTGGGGCAGGTAATATGTCCAAAATATTTGGAGCCTGGAAGCCCTGTAGTAGATGTGCACATCAATGGCACCATTGTCCCACACACGCTAATTGATCTTGGGGTGCCATTAATGTAATGACCAAGGACACCATGCTCAAGCTCAACCTCCAAGGGTCATTGAGGAAGACCACAATAGTTTTGCAACTTGCAAACCATTCCATAGTCACCCTTGAGGGAATTGTGGAGGATGTGATGGTCTCCATTGACTCCTATGCGTACCTTGCAGATTTCCTAGTTCTCCAACCTAAGGCTAAGCTTAATAGTTACCCTCTCATCCTTGGGAGGCCATGGTTGGCCACAACTGATGCTTACATTAGCTACAGAGCTAGGAATATGACCATCAAGAATGGGCATATGTGCAAACAGTTAGTCATATACCCTCCTACTCAACCTTCCTTAGAGCATGATTTCCCTTTATGGTTGGAGGAGGAGGAAGAACATGAGGTTTATTCTGCCCAACTTTATGCTTTTGAAGCAACCATAGGAGGAGAAAAGCAAGATGAGGATGACTTAATTGAACACCTGCTCCAAAGTTCAACTCCTAGTTCATTACCATTAGAGAAAGAGGCAAGGGAAACCCAAAACAATCATCCAATTGACTTATCTGTGGCCAATTCCAACCCACTTCGTGTCAATACCATTGAATTTGGCCCAAAGAAAACTTTGAAAATTAATCCATCTCTTTCTACTTCAGAAGAGGAAAAGCTATGCAACATGTTGAGAGAAAACCTAGAAGCCTTCACTTGGAGTTATAAGGAAATGAAGGGAGTACAACCCTCAGTGTGTACTCACCCACATATGTCAAAGAAGGTTGCAAGCCAGTCAGGCAAACACAAAGGAGGATGAATCCAGCTCTTAAAGACATAGTCAAAGAAGAATTGCAAAAACTGCTAGATGCAGGTGTTAGGCCCCTATAATACTATGATTCCCCCATTACTATTGTCATTGTATCCCTTATTATTATTATTCTACCCCTATTGTCCCCATATTGTTATTAGTATTCCCCATAGAAACCCACTATTGTTATTTTTGTGCCCTTATGTTATTACTGTTATGTCGTCTTGATTATATTGTGACCCCTTAGACTCCTATATATAGAAGGGAGGTTTAGTCATTTGTATCATCCAAGAATTGTTCATTTGTGTAATGTAAAGGAGTTTTCCCCCTCGAAGAGGTTGAATTATAAGGCATTGATATATATTTTCTATCTTTTTTTGAGATGGTTTCCTAACATTTGGTATCAAAGCTTTGGATTTTAGGGTTTCGCTGCTCCAAACAAGTTATCATGGAATTTTTGCTATGAATTTTTTCTGCGATGTTTCAGAAGCTACAGAAAAAAACCATTTGAGCCGAAATTGTTCTAAACTTTGGGTCCGAATTTCAGAGCTTGTCTCACTATATTTGTGGAGATATGATCTGAGGAAGGTAGGGTTTTTGTAGACTCCCAAATTACATTCCAAACAAGTTACTTCGGGAAAATCACCATAACTTTTTTTTTGAGCATCAGATTGAAATTTTGTAAGTATTTTCAGAAAGAGGACGATGGCCTGTAGTTTTTTGTGTATCAGTTTCAGGTACTAAGGTCGAAACAATGACACATGGCACGTCATATAAGTTCACTCTAATGAACTAGTCTATAATCAGGTCACCCTTAGAGATTTGGCATAACTCTTCCTTGGATACTCCAATCTTGATCAGACTTGCGGGGTTAGAAATAGGATTCAAAGGGCTACTGCATGACGAGATTTAAGATATTCGAGATCCGCAGTTACAAAGATACAATAGATTCAATATCGAGCTCTTACAGAGAGAAAAAAAGTGTGTATTTTTTTTTTTAATTTTTCATAAGATTGGTTTGAAAAATTAGTTTGAAGGAATTCAAAGAGAATAGTGAAGAATTATTAGCATTAATTAACGTCTCGAAGAAAGAAAATGGAAACACCTAGTAAGCAAACTGAAATCTCTAGCATGACTCGTGAAGAAGAGGAAGAAATGCCACATGATATATCAAAATTACAAGACCAAGTACAGAAAATTTCACTCTCACTAAAGGTAAATGAAGCCAAGATGAATGGCGTGGAAGCTAAGATGAATGGCATGGACATTAAGATGAATGGCATGAATGATAAGATGGAAGAATTGAAGATAAATTTGAATACGTTGCTACAAGAAATGGTCACTAATGGTGAAAAGGTAGTAAAGGAAACTCATGATGGGAACAAAATAAATGTTAATCATGATTTCATAGACTCTGTTGGATTGAAGACCCACCATGTTACGAAAATCAATATGAATAAGTTTGATGGCAAGGATCCCGGAACATTGATACTATAGATGGAGCAATTTTTCGATCTCTAATGTGCAAAACACACAAAAGGTACATAATGCAACTTTATATTTGGAACCAAATCATTTTTTATGGTATCGATAGCTTTTCTCTCATAAAAAAATTGTCACTTGGGCAATTTTTACGAAAGAAATGATAGCACATTATGAGGATACAGAAAGAAACACTTTTTTTAGCCAATTGATAAATCTCAAACAAAAGGGTTCAATGATCAAGCACATTGAGGACTTCCAAAAATTGAACATAAGGGTAAAAGATATTCTAGAGGAGCATAGGATTGATGTGTTCAT
>APFE030773022.1:371-10676 GCA_000404065.3 Pinus taeda | reverse complement strand
TGGGTATTCCTACGGCTACAACCATATAAACAAATGTCCCTCAAGCAAGCTAATAAGGATAATAAATTATCACCAAAGTATTATGGTCCATATAAGGTGTTGCAAAATATTGGTACTATAGCATACAAATTGGAGCTTCCTGCAACTTCTGAAGTGCACCTAGTTTTCCATGTTTCATGTTTAAAGAAGGTTATAGGTGACAAGCTCCCAGTTCAAACAATATTGCCAGAACTTGACAAGGAAGGAAAAATCATATTGGAACCAGAATAAGTCACAAAAGCAAGAACTCGACAGCTACAAAATCAATTAATTTCGGAGTATCTCATCAAGTGGAAGAACTTATATGCTGAAGATTCCACATGGGAGGATGAAAATTTTATACAGAAGCATCCAAAACTACTCAAGCGTTGAGGACAATGCTTTTCGGAAGGAGAGGGGCATGTTAGGGCCCTATAATACTAGTGCTTCCCCCATTACTATTGTCATTGTATCCCTTATTGTTATTATTTTGCCCCTATTGTCCCCATATTGTTATTAGTATGCCCCATAGAAACCCAATGTTGTGATTTTTGTGCCCTTATGTTATTATTGTTATGTCAGCTTGATTATATTGTGACCCCTTAGACTCCTATATATAGAAGAAACGTTTAGTCATTTGTATCATCCAAGAATTATTCATTTTTGTAATGTAAAGGAGGTTGTCCCCTCGAAGAGGTTGAATTTTAAGGCATTGATCTATCTTTTCTTGTGAGTTGGTTTCCTAACAGCGGGATTCATTTACCCTATCTTTGACAGTGAGTGGGTCTCTCCTTTAGTGTTAGTTCCCAAAAAAAATGGTAAGTAGAGGATTTTTGTTGATTATAGGGAGTTGAACAAAGCCATAAAGAAGGATCATTTTCCCCTACCCTTCATTGACAAAGTGTTAGATGGCCTAGAAGGGAACACGTTTTTTTCCTTCCTAGATACATTCAGTGGGTGCAACTAAATCCAAATCTTCCTAGAAGACCAGGATAAGGCCACATTCACCTATCCTTGGGGTACTTTTGCCTATAGGGTCCTTTCTTTTGGCCTATGCAATGCTCCTGACACTTTCCAGAGAGCAGTCTTGAGTATTTTTGCTGAATTAGTACATGATGTTGTGGAAATCTATATGGATGACTTTACACCTTATGACTGTGATTTTAACCTAGGAAAAGTATTGCACAAATGCACTAAAATGAACCTATCTCTCAGTCCAGAAAAATGTGAATTCTTAATGACTAAAGGGACCGTGCTAGGTCATTCAATATCTCAGCAAGGATTGTAGGGGGACCCAAACAAAATAGAAATCATCCAAAGGGTACCACCTCCAAAAAAGCAAAGATATGTCAAGAGTTTCTTAGGGTTAGTTGGATACTATCGAAGGTTCATAAAGGACTTCAACAAGTTGGCCTCTCCTTTGTTTGGGTTGTTGGCCAAAGATTTTGAGTTTATATGGTCAAAGAGTTGTCAAGAGGCCTTAGACATTCTAAATGGTAAGTTAACCACTGCACCAATCCTTAGAGGCCCAAAATGGGCCCTCCCTTTTCATATTCATGTTGATGCCTCATGCAAAGCCATAGGAGTAGCCTTAGGTCAGGAAGAGGAGAAATTTCCCTATGCCATCTATTTTATCAGTAAGAACCTGTCAAATGCTAAGCTAAATGATACTGTGACCGAAAAGGAACTCTTGGCTATTGTGCATTCATTAAACAAATTTAGGCATTACATCACAGGCTATCAAACATTTGTGCATATTGATCATGTTGTAATCAAATATTTAATAACAAACCAAATGTGAATGTTAGAATTATAAGATGGTTTCTTTTATTACAGTAGTTTGATCAAACTATTGTTGATAAGCCTAGTAAGGAAAATGTTATTGCAGACTTTCTATCTAGGATTAATTTGCATGCAGGTGAAGAAGGAATGGTGGATTACCAGTTACTAGATGAGAATTTGTTTGCTATTTTAGTTCTCTCCCCATGGTTTGCTGATATAGCAAACTATTTGGTATCAGCACAGTTCCCACCAAATCTGCCCTCCAAAGAAAAGAGAAGGATAGTCAGGAAAAGCACCCCCTTCACCTGGATTAGGGGCAATCTATTCAAACTTGGCCAAGATCAAATCTTGAGAAGGTGTGTAAGGGAAGAGGAATTTTTTGACATCCTTATGACCTATCATAATGGGCCTTGTGGAGGTCACTTTGCAGCAAAGAGGACAACATTTAAAGTGTTTCAAGCAGGCTATTATTGGCCTACTCTTCATCAGGATGTGAAAAAGTACATTAGTCAGTGTGATTGGTGCCAGAGGATGGGAAAGCCTACTCCAAGAGATGAAATTCCCATAAAACCTCAAGTGACTTTCGAGCCATTTGACAAGTGGGGCGTGGACTTCATTGGGCCTATAAACCCTCCTTCAAAGCAAAAGCAATACATTATTGTGTGCACTGATTATTTGACTAAGTGGGTTGAAACCAAGGCAATTAAGGCAGCAACAATAGGGAAGATGGCTGAGTTCCTAAGGGAGAATGTATTCTACAAATTAGGGTACCCTAGAGAGCTATTCATAGGCCAAGGCAGCCAGTTTACCTCTAGCATGATTGAATAACTACTCAACCATCACAAAATCAAGCATAGGACCTCCACTCCTTATCATCCACAAGCTAATGGGTAAGTGGAGGTGACCAAAAGGGCACTGGAGAACATCTTAACCAAGGTAGTGAGCAGCAGCAGGAAGGATTGGGCAGAGAGACTAGTTGAGGCCAGCTGGGCCTATAATACAACATGGAAGACCACCACTAGATTTACACCCTATGAGCAAGTCTATGGGAAAAAGGCTTTGTTGTCCATTGAGTTTGAATATAACACATTGAGGATGGAAACCTAACTAGATTTGGATCTCATTCATGCACATAAAGAAATATTGTTCCATTCGAATGGCTTGGATGAATTTAGAATGCATACCCTCCTACATACAGAGATAGTTCAACTTCAGAGGAAGATCTGGCATGACAAACATATCAAGAAGAAGCAATTTCAAGTGGGAGACTAGGCATTGTTATATGATTCTAGGTATTAAGACTTCAAGGGAAATCTAAGGACAAGATGGCTCAGGCCTTATATAGTGGAAAGATGCCATGATAATGGTTCAGTACAAATCAGAATAGATGAAGAAGCCATCCCATTGCTTGTTAATGGACACCAATTGAAAATGTACAAGAAGCCTTTATCAAAACAAGAGTTCATTGACAATATCAATAAGACTGTGATGATGGTGGAGAAAGTTCCAGCTCCTCCCTCATCAAGGCACTGAAAAAGAGAAAAAAATAAGGATTCTGGTGAAAACCTCCATGAGGCGCCTGAGTCCTATCTTTGGGTTGAAAACCCTGTAAGGAGACCCAAGGATGAGAAAAAAATGAAAAAGAGTAAGAAGATCCCTAGGTGAAAACCTTCCTTGAGGCACCCAGGGTAGATATCTAGGGTGAAGACCTCTTTGAGGCAGCTTAAGTGTTTTTCAAAAAAAAAATATAATAATAAAAGAAAAAAAAAGACATAATCATTATTTGCAGGTGGGTGAGAAAGACAATCAAGGAGCAAAGAGAATATCCAAATGGAACCCTGCCTCACATATATTCATCTCCTCCACTCCTTACCATGCATCCCTCCATCAATTCCATTGTTTTTTTTACTTCATTGCTTCAATTTAAGGTGAAGATTGTGTTTTCTACAAGATCCCCTGAATGGTAGGTTGGTTAGGTCCCCAAAATACATTCTAGACATGATCTAACCCCTCACCTCATCCATCACCATCATCCCTGCACTCACACACACTCCTAATCTCTCTGTCTATTCATTACAACATCCTCACAGCACCATCCAACAACATGATCAAGAAATTCTAAGGGAGACACCAAACATTTCCAAGTGGTAATCTAGGAGCTACATAGCAGGAGTAGCATCAAATATACAGTCACAGACACCATCAGTAGACAACTGAGGAGGAAGAATAATGACCATGTAGAAAATGAACAATGCAGCACCTCTGATCCTCGACAAACTGTAGCATGGCATCGAGACCACTGGTAAGTATCCCACTCACTCACTCATATGCATCATTTGATCAAAAAGTTGTAAAGGTTACGAGGTAGTTGGTTTGTAAGTGAAAAGGTGGCCAGTTAACTTGGCCACCTTCGTTCAGTAATCACAGCAGGGCGTCCTCTCACACATGGCTGCAGTAAACTCAAAGAACAGAGGAGGAGTAGGACAAGAAGTGGTTAATTATGGATTTAACAACTGTGGGAGTTGATTACGAGTGGGAATGGTGAGGTGGTATAAATGGAAACAAAACATCGTTTGCATGCATTCATGCATTCCACCTCCTTGAAACTCCCTCACTCAAGTAGCTCTCATAACTCTGGCCACCCACTGGAAGCAAGGATCCATCGTTCTACAAGAGAATTCCTACAAGAGCAATCTACAGGAGCAACCTACAGGATACACAAAGGCAGTCTACAAGATAGGCAGAGAGGGGTTCAAGAGGGAATATCAAGAGAATTGTCCACTACCACCATTCTAAAGAGGTAGGATCTAAAAATCCATCCCCATTTACAAGCAAATGAACTAGAAGTCCTCTAAAAAGATAGTGGATTACATACACAGGAAACTCTATTTTCTCAAGAGTTTGCTCATTCCCTCACTCTACACAGCAGAATCCATGCCACTGTTATAGTTAGAGGGATCACTATAGATATCACCCCAGAGTTCATTAGTAGGGTCACCACACTTCCCCTAGGAATTGCGTGGAGAAAATAAGGCAAAGCAGACAGTCAGGTGGCAAAAAGGAAATTCTTTTTAGAAGGTGAAAAACCCACAGAGGATAAAAATGGAGTAAGGAGGGACAGTCTGCCATACCCATGGAGTGAGTTAGGCTACCAACTCATCAAATATATCTCATATGAGGGTAGATACAACGTTGTTTATGGCTACCATTTTAGGATGCTTGAAGAACTAAGATTTGGGGTAGAAACACCATTTCACCAAAGACTCAGCATACCCTATTTATTGATGCAATCACTCATAGACTCCAACAACAAAGTAAAGGAAGGGAATTACCAACAAGTTTCTAACCATGGTTTGATCAGAATTTTCATTGAGGATGCCCTCCAAAACCTCAGGATCCATATAAAACGGTCAGTCTTCAGAGACTTACTAGCAGAGGATGACATCAAAACCCTCATCTATGATGTTAGTCCTTTTATGAGAGAGGAAGAAGGCATTGAAACAGAAGGGGAAGAACACAAGGAGGAGTCACCTAGGGTGTCTCCAGAGGCCTCTAAGAGGAAAGTTGTAGGAAAAGGAAAACCAACTAGCATGTATGGCCAACCTCTCCTTGGAGGCCATCTAGTGTAGGATGCTAGCTAAATCCTATGCTCTTTATCTCAGAGAACAATGGCTACAATTTCATATTAAAACACTAGCACAAAGGGGCACCATGTCATTTTAGGACTATGGGAAATTTATTGATCTTTGTGATCAAAGTGCACTAGAGGATAGGGCCAAAATGGATACATGAATATTTGGGATCCTAATGCAGAGCTAGGAGATCTACAATTAATGGCTTTGGTAACATCAATGAACCATGAGAAGCCAAGGGCTACAGGGATGAAAATAATATTGGTCAGAGAGCAAAAGAACCTCTTTTCATCGGAGTTGAACAATCAAATCCCATGGCCCTAATCAGCACCCATAATCTAATTGCAAATAATCCTCAGTTGGCACCTAGATATCTTGCTGCCCAAGAGCAAGCAATTTCACATTTTGAGGATACGTTTAGGCTGCTAAGAGATGATAATATACATGCCAGCTAAAGGAGATGGAAAACACTGCCGCACAGCTTGAAGATCAAAGAATATCACTCCCCTCAAAGGTTGAGAGAGGCACTCAACAAGACACCTATGTATAAGCAATCAATGCAAAGGTTGAAGGTCAATTGGATAGGCCTAAAACTCATTACACCACTAATCCTAGGGATGATAGAAGGGAGAAAAGAAGAAGAGGAAAAGAGGCAATGGGAAGAAGTAGAAAGGAAAGTAGGCTTCTATAAACAAGAAGAGACCACAGTAGAAGCATGGGATGTCAGAGAGGCTACCAGAGCCATGAAGGACATGGACATTGACTAAGTTGCTCAGAGGATGAGCAAGACTTTCAGTAGGGGGGTGATAATGAGCCTCATCATTGGGTAATTATATGGGCCTTAATTGGCCTTAATTCACCTCCTACCTTAGTCAAACCAACCATTCTCACAACTTATTGTATATTTTGTTTATGAGATGAGTTAGAGTTGGATATTTTTCTTTGTGGTCTAATGTGCATGTAAAGTAGGAATAAAGGATAAAAGAAAGGAAAAATGCAGGAATAAAGGATAAAATCAAGGAACTACGGCAAAGACCTTGGTCAAAACTTGAATGGGACAAGGGAGAGGAATTATAGGAGGCAAATCCTCCTCATTTACTACCCCTCCATTCGAATATTCCTCCATCATCTCAGAATGTAAATAGCCAAATCATGAGGACTTAAAGACATCCAAGCAAGTGAAAGTGACAAAAACCAGTTTATCTTGAGTGGGGAGCCAAGCCTCCCTAATGGGAAGGAAGTCATTGGAGACTTGAGATGTATAAGTAGAGAGGTTTAGGACCTTAGTAGGATTTGGATTCTTATTGTAAAACTCTACTTTATTTATGAGATGCAAGACTTGTGACAGTTTGTTATGTAAGCGATGGTTTTTATAATAAAGATGAGTTCTGTTTTGAGCCAGCACTGAGTTAACTTAGAGGGTTGAAGCTCTTGGTTTAGGGCCCAACCTGAGTAGCCAAATCTCCTCTTTTTTGTACATGTATTCTAGCATAGATTTCTGGTTCTGTTCATTTGCTTAAGTAGCTTCCTAGTTTTCTGTTCATTTTCTTAACTAGCTGCATTTCCATTACAGTAGTATAGCGTAGATGATTCATGGTTTGATTGTTCATTTGCTAAGTAGCTGCATTTTCATTACATTAGTAGAGCATAGATTCCTGGTTTTTTGTTCATTTGCTTAAGTAGGTGCATTTCCATTACGGTAGTGTAGAGTAGATCGGTTGTGCTTTAGTTTACTTCCATTTGTGCCTTCTTTCAGTTCACAAGTTAGCTAGGAGGAAATTATCACCACAAGGTTGTTCGCAGGTGTATCAGCCTCACCTCTTCCTTGTAGGACCATGACTTGAGGAAGAGACCCTTCCACAACCCCAAAAACACAGGTTTCTGGTTCTCGCATGAGCTATGGAGTTTTTTGTTTGATGCAGTTACTTGTTCACCCTCACTGGTTTTTCTGTAGTTTTCATTTGAAACCTCCTTCAACACATTCTTCATGGATTGTTTCCTCATCATCCAATCCATAAAAAATCTACCCAATCACTGTCTGATTCATTAGTTTATCCAACTACCACCTCGCGTGAAGTCTTCCACCTACTTTATGTGCTTTAAATCCCCACCGTCGATATGCCTCACCTGATCTGACAACTATCATGTCACTTGCTTGCCAACTAGCTTGGACAATCTCCACTGTTGATTAGCCCTACCTGATCCAACGACTATCGGGAAATCTCAAACATATTATTGCACGATCGTTATCTGCTTGAGAGCATGTGAGAAAAGTGGTTTTCTAATGCTATGTGTTGCTCAGTTAGGATAATCACATGAAATTCAGAAATACAGCTTATAGCTTTGAGGGCGTGCGAGAAACTTCTTACCGCCTTCAAAACCTGCCCCATCATTTCCGCATGTTTTCTTCCCACGATACGATCTCCGCCATCCATCCTCCGATTAATCATGTTCATCCATCTCTTGAATTAATCTCCGCGATAAGATATCAGCCATTCATCTCCTGTTAACCCTGTTCGTTCATCCATTCACTTAATTCCTCACGATAAGATCTCCGCCGTTCATCTACTTCGTTACCCTGTTTGTACATCCATTCACTTAATTCCTCGCGATAAGATCTCCGCCGTTCATCCTGTTCGTTAACCCTGTTCATCCATATATTCAATTAAGCCCCCACGATAAGATCTTTGTCGTCCATCTTTTGTTCATTGATCGATCCAACGGTCCGTATGCACTATTGCATACTTACATCCTCCTTTCACCAATTTCGATCTCTGACTACTCTTCCACTTGAAAACAGATTTAGTTTAGTTCCTTTGTTTACACCTTAGTATAGTTTAATGCTCTTTACCTCTGCAACTTAGATAGCAGCATTAGGTTAGTGTTGATTTAGCAATTCTATGTAGCATAGTTGTTTAGATGGTTAGTTAGATTATGATGTGGTTTAGCATCACATGTTGTTTTCTTCATTATTGCAGTAGAGTAGCTCTATCTTAGAATATATTTTCTCTCCTTCCATCAAAGAATTAAACTTCTTCTGACCCTAAGAAGTCTGGCTTGGAACCCTTGGGGTCTCTTTCTAGATGAGTAGTGACAATAGGCAGGACCTTCACTTTTACTTGTGCATATAGCACTGTCACCTCCAAGTTTGTATGAACCCCGGGTTGATAAGTAAAGCTGGTAGCCTTAGGAGTTGCATCATTCTTGTTGCAATACCTAGGCTCATCAACATTCATTCCTAGGGTGCCTCCTAGTGCACCTAGGATAGAAAATGGCCAAATCTCTCTCTGCTTCTTCTTGCTTTCTCCTAATGTGCATAGTGTCCATCTATAAGGAAAGGGTTTGTAGCATCTCACTCTTGAAATCTTCCAGCATGTTTCCAATTTCACCCTTGATGGATGAATCGGAAGAGGATGTATTGACCATAGGTTGACTTCTCCTACCCTTTTTCCTAGCTGCCCTGGAATGGTTTCTAAAGACAACCTTAATATCCTCATAGGGTAACTGGTATATATCTACTCCTGCTAACAAGTGTAGGGTATCCAAAAGGTCTTTCCTTACTCCTCTAAGAAGGACCAAATTCAGTGATTCAGGGTCATGTGTGCACCTAGCGATCTTGTAACTAAGCTAGAATCTTTCTTCATAATCCTCTAGAGATTCATCATTACCTAAGGTCATCCTAAAAATTTCCTCTTTAGTATATTTAGACCTACAGTAGTCTTGATACTTGTTGTTAAAGGCTTGCTGCATCTGAGCCCAAGTTGTGATGTTATCCCCAAGTAAACCCATGAACCAGCACAAAGTTGCATCCTTGAGGGTAGATGGAAATAGTTTCAACTTATGCTCATCATTTGTGCAGTCATAGGTTCAACATATAACGACAAACTGAAATAGGAAAGTGTCAGGATCTTCTGCGGTCAGGCCATGGATATGAGGAAGGGCAGAGGGGCTTATATTTTCATCTTAGTGTCTGTTGAGATTGCAACAAGATGATGGAGCTTAGTGAAAAGAGTCGCCTTCACTAAGTGGGCCTGCAGGCTATTTTTGGCGCAAGTCTATTTTTAGACTATGTCTATTTTTAGACATATGTATCATGTCTATGGATTGCAGGTTGCTGTTTATGGATGATTGATCAAGTTGGGAAAAATAGATGGACTTCTATTTTTGATGAAAGTGTGAGTGATCACAGTGTGAGTGATCAAGTCTATTTTTAGACTGGCTGTCAAAAATAGAAAAGTCAAATATTATTATCTCACAATAATATTTGGACTATAAACTTTGTCTTATTCTCTTGGAGCACTTCAGTTCGAGCTACGGATGTGGCCCATGCAATTGCATGAAGGAAATACGTGGTTCTTATGGGTTAGTTGAATATTTGCATGCATGACTTCAGTTAGAACTCAAGTGAGTTGAGTTTAGTGGACTGGAGGTGCAGTTGATGGAGTTGTGTTCAGTTTAGCTTTGTTAAACTGGTTGTATTTAGTCTAACTGGCAAATAGACTAGAGATGAGTTGGTTGAATTAGTTATTAATTAATTCACAAGTTATTAACTCATAATACAACTAATGAATACATCAGTTAACTCAGTTGCATGTCAGTGCATGTTCAGTTCAACAGGGACAGGTGGTAGAGAATCAGATTGCTATCAGTTGTGACTATAGTTGTGCACCAGATCTTGCACAATCAAGGGATTGAGTATGCCCAATGAGTTTGCCCACGTATTTACCCACATTGTAGCTTGTGCTCACGTGATTTTTCCAAGTAAATACGAGTTTGCTTGAGCCATTATCAATCATTTCTCATGCAGGTATTGAGCAGTGGAGGCAGGCAAGCAGCGGAAGAGATTTGGAGATCAGATATGAGCTGTATTGTG
>APFE030773016.1:0-11963 GCA_000404065.3 Pinus taeda | reverse complement strand
AATGATGATAAATGTTATATTACGAATTTCAAAAGCTTGAAACTTCAAGATTGATGAATCATGAGACTCAATATGTTGTATGTTACTAACTTGTGGACGTAGTTGATGAAGATTATAACTTCTAGATGATTGATGTATCTGGTTCAATCCATGTTTTTATGCTTTTTATATCTAATTCAGCATTCTACATGCTTTTGTTGACATATACACATCAAAATATATAAAAATTCGCTCTTGATTCTCTCCTGAACAAGGAGCTTCTGAAAATGTCACTCCCCACTTCCATTCCCGCTCCCAAGCAATCTTGGACTAGTACAATAGTAACCTCAAATTGCTTCAATGATGATACTTCCAAGAGTGTGGATGATGTTCGCAAGAATCTTTGATGTTCCTTGATTGATGACTTCTATAGAGATGTCATCCAAAAATAAGTGGATGTTCAAAGAGCTTCCAAGAAGAGAGAGATTGGTAAGATGAGGATCTTCTTCAAAATGATGATAAGTAACCAAGAGCCTTCACTGATAGAGAGAGATATGGATAGTTGATGTAGTAGTCCTTCAAGAATGATGGTCCTTAGGTCCTTTCCCTTCATTATTCCCTATGCAAATGATGTCCTCCAAAGTAGCTTTGTAGAAATGTCTTCCATTTATGCCAACAAGAGTGATCTTCAAGCTGCCTTCTCCTCACCTTAGCTCTAATACCATGTTGAGAAATCTATAAGACAACATTTAGAGTTGATTTCTCTTGATAATTACTTGTGAATATGTGTTAGCTTCATTTTATTTTTATTATGTTCTTTTCATCAAACAATTACCAAAACTATAAACCATGAAGATCATAAAAAGACAATGAACACAAGCAGGCTCCAAGCTAAGGCAAAACCCCACAAAGGGGAAACCCAATGAATCTTCTCTTCTTATAGAATTAGATCAAAGTGAGAAATCCAAGACCCAAATTCCAAGACCAATACCTCCCACAAGACCCAAGCCAACACTCCTTCACCAAGTCAAAAATAGTCAAACCTCTTTAAATCTTGGTCAAACTCAGATTTTACGACCTGTAGCACTTCTAAAATATTTTGGCCCCTACAACAGACTTGTACCTTCACACGTATGGATGATGTTCCCAAGAATCTTTGATGTTCCTTGATTGATGACTTCTATAGATATGTCATCCAACAATAAGGGATGATCAAAGAGCTTCCAAGAAGAGAGAGATTGGTAAGATGATGATCTTCTTCAAAATGATGATAAGTAACCAAGAACCTTCAATGATAGAGAGAGATATGGATAGTTGATGTAGTAGTCCTTCAAGAATGATGGTCCTTGGGTCTTCTTTCCTTTCATTGTTCCCTATGCAAATGATGTCCTCCAAGTAGCTTTGTAGAAATGTCTTCCATTTATGCCAATAAGAGTGATCTTCAAGCTTCCTTCTCCTCACCTTAGCTTTGATACCATGTCGAAAAATCTATAAGACAACAATTAGAGTTGATTTCTCTTTACTTGATAATTGCTTGTGAATATGTGTTAGCTTCTTATTATTTTTATTACGTTCTTTTCATCAAATAATTACCAAAACCATAAACCATGAAGATCATAAAAAGACAATGAACACAAGTAGGCTCCAAGCTAAGGGAAAAACCCAATGAATCTTCTCTTCTTATAGAATTAGATCAAAGTTAGAAGTCCAAGACCCAAGCCAGCCCTCCTTCACCAGTCAACAATAGTCAAACCTCTTCAAATCTTGGTCAAACTTAGATTTTAGGACTTGCAGTACTTCTAAAATATTTCGGCCCCTACAAAAGACTTGTACCTTCACACATGTCATAGAAACTAGGGCAAAAACTTCCCACATGAGAGAATTTCCTCTTCTTTGACCTTTGCTCTCTCTCCTTTGACTTTCGTTGTTCTTCTAGTCTTTCATTGATTTTCTCTCTCTTCTTGGCACAAAAATCGAAATTGATGATGATCATCCAAATGAGGACGAGTTGCACTATATTTATAAAAATCCAGGAGGTTGAATGGGTCCCTTCCAAGGCCGACTTGTCCAGCTAGGGACGACTTGGTCATGTGGGGACAAAAATGACTATTTTGACTCAAATAAAATTCCTTTTCTTACTTCTTTCAAAATTGCAAATGGGACTTGACTCTAGTACAATAGTTTAACTCATGACAAATATTCTTTTCACTCAATAAACCCTAGAAGCGTGAAGAACATGCTTCATTAAAATAATCATTTGACTTGAGCATGAAACCCATGCTTGAAAAATAAGAATTTATTTTTCTTCTTTTTGTTTTTACATCAAACATAATTATGAAGACCGAACCTAGTTACATTTTCCAACATTATAGGCACCCAAATTTGTCGTCAATCCCTTGACTAATACAATCTCTCTTTGTCCCTTTGAGAGATGACCTCCACTAATCATGTTGCCATTGTTATTTTTTTCTATTATTTCTTCAACTAGCCTCTCAAATTCTTGCAGGGCCTCGACCACACCTCTACCTTGTTACCCAAGTCTGCAACTATTGTTACCTGCAACTTTTTGGTGGTTGCATGCAGATCCTAGATTAGTTGTTACAGCACACATTTCCTTTACAGTCCTACAGTAGTGGTCCCCTACCCTACTCATATTAGTCCTGCAACTGGCTAGGCAGTTGTCTCACATGGTGCCAGTGCTCCTGGAGCTTACTATCAGCTATTGTTGTTGATTCCACCCACAACTTTGATTAATTGCTTAACCTCGACACTACTTCCTATTGGCCTATCCTCAACTTAGCCTATGCTACCAACGATTGTTCTCCTTTACAAGGGTTTGTTTTGATTGTCACTAACCAGACCTCAAGCAACAACTCCAATTCTACTCTTGGTTGCTTGTTTTCTGCCCACATGTGCATCCCTGGCAATCTCCTCTATCACTGCCTTATGTCGTCAATTGACCACTCTGCCTCACATCCCAAGGCCTATCACCCGTCTCTATCGTGTTCTTTCCCGATTGTTGGTGCTCCACACCCTCAACACTTCTTCCATTTGGCAACTACACACTCCCACAGCATGAGCTTCTTTTGTCCCTAGGTACAAAGTGACCTCACCTTGTCTGTAATCCGTGCATGATTCTGCTATAATGGTTGCGCCTCAACCTTTTACTTATATGCCTGTGCCCTACTGTTGGTCGACCTTCGGTCTATGCTTGCAAACTACTCCCTTGTTATGGACAACTAGGTGGGTTGGCTGGCAGTTGGCTTATCAGCCACTTCAAATGGTGATCCACTAAATTGGCAAACCCTATTCAGTTGTCATATGTCATACAACCTCTACAAGACCTTGTTGGCCTGAAAAAGTTTTAGGACTCATATGATCAAAGTCAAGCATGGCTCCAATGTCCCTATACAAAGCTAGCTTCCTACATGATTCAAAGATCAATTCTCAGAGTTTCAAACTTTGATACCATGTTAAATTTCTCGTGGACCTAGCACCCATCACTTTATTAACCTAGTAGATTACAGATCTACTAAATAAATGCACAACTAGATTCTTTACACAATTGAAAGAAGCAAAATTACACCAATCTCAATCACATATGACATGCCCAACAAAATCGGATCTTCATTAATAACTCAATCAAAATCTACTTGAGTTGCCATGTTGGGATAATGGCCAAACTAAAGCAAACAAAATTACATCATAACCTGGATCTGTCCTCAATCTCCTTCACTAATCTCAATCTTTCATGTTGCACTTTTACACTTTCCTAGAACCCAACACAGTAAAATGGAAGTCCTCCACTTACCACTGAACGTCTCTCTCAATGTCTTGTACTATTGTATGGTGTCTTTCTCCTCTACTTTGTCTTGCTTTTATAACATTGAGTTAAATCCCTAACCCTAATCTCCAAAGTGATTGAAGATTGACATTATATCTCACCTCACTTAAGATCAATGAATGAGATTAATGGCTCAATAGCCACCATAATTAATTATGTGTTTAACTTTTTCCTAAATTAGATTTAGGATAAGCTACATAAACAACTTGCTCACACTTGAGCAAGTAGCTCAAGTGTCATAAGGAGACTTTGGGCGACTTTTGTACGCGTATAAAAACTTAGGCCTATGCAAAAATACCTACCCAAGTTACAAACATCAACACCATTAACACTCTAGGAATGACAATTGTATAGTTCTATTTTGAGATGTTGTTGGGGGGAGGGTATTGACGCTAGTCGATTTATAAAGGTATCACACCAACCATTGCCAAGAACTATCTTTGGTGGATTTGTTGTTTACAATTGTTGGTAATGAAACAACATTCTAGCCAAACTCTAATTATGTGCATTTCCAAAGTTAGATTTAGGCTAAGTTACATAAACAACTTGCTCACACTTGAGCAAGTAGCTCAAGTGTCCTAAGGAAACTTTGGGCGACTATTGCACACCTATATACACTTCTTCCTGTCCAAAAGTACCTACCCAAGTTACAAACATCAACACCAATGAAACTCAATAAGAGCGACAACTTGTATGGGAGGAAGGTATTGACATTGGTTGGTTTATAAGGGTATAGCACCCATCATTGCCAAGAACGATCTTCGGTGGATTTGCTATTTACAATTGTTGGTTATGAAGCAACATTCCAGCCAGACTCTAATATCTATCCACCAAACAAAATGTCCACCGTATCTTAATTTTACATGCATGGGAACGATTCCTTCATAAATTAGATATCGCATGGTTATGTTTTAAGTGATATTGTTAATATGAGTCTATAACATGGCATTCGTTGTAGAATCATTCAGCTGATTCTAATTTTTTGGATTCAAGCAGACATATGAACCAATTCAACTTCTAAAAATGCAAGACTATTGACCAAACCTATAGGGAATGGAAGGTCGCAGAACTACACCAATTGGAGACATAGATCCAATATTAAGGGCAAATCACATATATAGCACAATTAAATAATTCCAATAAATGTTCTTGGTCCAAAATTCTGAAATAAATGTTAAAGATATAGTTACCATTATGATAAATGTAGTTGTATAGTTTTGGAGCACTAAAATTCTTGCCTGCCGTTTTGTACATCAATGGCATTTAACATCTCACCTTGTCAACTCCTTTTTACTCCATTGTAAAATTGGTAAAAACTGCATTTATATTCAACTTTAAATTTTCATGTGGAAGTTGTATGGGGGTTAAAGATGGAAATGGACCTTTTGTTCATGTTTTTAATAGATAATAATCAAAGTGATTGAAGCTAAACGTAATGTAATGATGTTTCTGTTGTCTCAAAAGACAATTTTTGTGACAGCAACAATGGAAGTAAAGACATTGTTGAATTTGAAGAAGACACAAATGAACACGACAACCAAGACTGTCCCAAAGATAATTTCCACAAATCTCCAACAAGGGCAGCAGCCCCATAATCCTTTTGAAGAATGTGGTTATAATGTAGATGAGGGCTGATCAAAAGGATATTTTGGATCAGAACATGATGGAACAACTTTGTGAAAATGAAGATAACAAGGGTCTTGATGGAGATGAAACATCCTTAGAGCAAGATGTCTTGACTCCCATGAAGACAATGTTATTGGATCCACTAATGTTGCATGTGTTGTCTCGAAAGAAGAAATTTCTCATTCTGGCAGAAATAATGGAGATAAAGATATTGTTGAACTTGAAGATACAAATTAACACCACCACAAAGACTGTGGAAGAGATAATTTCCGCAAATCTACAGTAAGGGCAGTCCCAATATCCTTTTGAACACTGGTTATAATGTAGATGAGGCTGATCAAACGGGGATTTTGGATCAGAACAAAGGCTAAATCACATCTATAGCACATTTAAATAATTCCAAAAAAGAAGTTCTTGGTCCAAATTCTAAAATATGCATTAAAGATATAGCTGCCATTGTGATAAATGTTGTTGTATAGCTTTTGGAGCGCTGAAAGTCTTGCCTACTTTATTGTATTTCAACTGCATTTGACATCTCACATTGACAACTCCTTTTAACTCCATTGTAAAAAGGGTACAAATTGCATTTATGTTCAAATTTATATTTTTATGTGCAAGTTTTATGGGGGTTAAAAATGGAAACGGACCTTTTGTTCATGTTTTTCATAGATAACCATCAATGTAATCTAAACAAAGGTCCATCTAACTTCCTTGAAATAAAGGACACTTTGGATAAAAGAGAAAGATTGTGGTTTCTTCAAAAATGTAATCATGACATTGTTCTTTCAAAAGAAAAAAATTGTGATAGCAATAATGGAGATAAAGATATTGTTGAATTTGAAGAAGACACGAATGAACACCACCAAAAACACAGTGTGCCAGAGATAACTGCCACAAATCTGCAGTAAGGGCAGCCGCATAATCCTTTTGAAGACTGTGGTGATAATGTAGATGGAAATGATCAAAAGGGGATTTTGGATCAGAACATTATGGAACGACTTGGTGAAAATGAACATAACAAGAGTCTTGATGGAGATGAAACATCTTTAGAGCAAGATGTCTTGGCTCCCCATTAAGACAATGTTGTTGGACCCATTAATGATGTCTCTGTTGTCTCAAAAGAAAATTTTATGGCAGCAATAATGGAGATAAAGACATTGTTGAACTTGAAGAAGACACTTATGAACACCACCACAAAGACAGTGTAGAAGATATAATTGCCACAAATCTGCAGCAAGGGCAGCCTATAATCCTTTTGAAGACTCTGGTTATAATGTAGATGACGCTGATCAAAAAGGGGATATTGGATCAAAACATTATGGAAAAACTTTGCGAAAAAGATGATGACAAGGGTCTTGATAGAGATGAAACATCCTTAAAGCAAGATGCCTTGGCTCCCCATGAAGACAATGTTGTTGGATCCACTAAAGGTACTACTGACCCTGAAGAGAACAATTTTGATGACCATATGTGCCCTTATCTATTTGTGCACCTAAAACAGAATGGGGAAAAGCCATATATAATATGTTTCGGTGGGACACCAGTTTTTTATGACTAGTATCACGATGAGGGGCCGTTTCTTGACAAACTTCATGTGAGAGACTACAGCCCTGGTCCCATAGAAGATGAATATAAGAGAACTGCTGGCAGCTTGGAATTATATTTGAAGACAGATTTTGAGGACAGACATTCACAAACACATTTTGGTGGCAGTTATGGGATGATTAGGGGCACCTATAGCCTCGTATAAACTAATGATGGATTTCCTACTCCAGGGGCAGATTTACGCACACAAACTGACCAAAACAGCTCAAATTGCCCTAGAGATTAAGCTATTGATGCCAAACATATACATGAAGATCTTTTAGAAGTGAAATAGCAGCAACCTTAACTTGCTGAAAATTGCCTACGAGCAGTCAATATTTTGAGAAACCATTTGGAAAACCCTTGGTGATGGAAGCACATATTAGCAGTGAAAGTTGTAACAAGATGTGCATCTCAAATCTTAGGGAAGAAGGTCAGTTTTATGACAAACACAATGACAAAAACCTTAACCTCAAAGCTGGTCACACAAGAACATATTTATTGCATGCAGATTTTGTTCTTGGATGATGAGATTCTAAGGTTCTCAAGCACCTCCAAGAATGACACTTCTCTCCAAGTTGAAGCTAGATGTTACACATCAATGTCTAGGGGAACTGTAGGAGTCCTCAAAATACCTTTTTGGAATAATTAAAAAAAAAAAGGAATAGATGATGCAGCATAGAAAATTGCCATCAACAGGTCAAGAAAGAAGTTAAAATTGGTCATTAAAGAGCTAACCTTGAGTATGTCAGCTTCCCATCTCTGTTGTACTAAATTGCCATATCATCAACTCACTTCGAAGAGTCATCAGGTTACATAACATACTCCATTTGCAGATCAACAATATGCTTTCAATTCTAGATGGAGCAAACTGCAAAATATTGGCAATGTTGATCTCTGCATTGATAGATTTGGTTACTTGGGTTACAATGTAGTCTGGGCAATGGTTCATTCTATACATACTTTATTCTGAAACATTGTTGTCATCTCCTACAAATTATATCCAACTAACCAGTGTCCTAGTAAGACACAATAAGAATGGAGACTTGTTTGGTTGTGATTTTACATGTTGTAGGGAGGAAGGCATTGATGATGGTTTGTTTATAAGGGAATGACATCAATCATTGACAAGGATAAACATCATTAGTTTTGTTGGCAAAGAAGCAACATTCCAGCCAAGCTCTAATTCTGTCCACCAAACAGAATGTCTACCATACCTTAATCTTACATGCCTGGGCACGCTTCATAAATAGCCTGATTGTCGTATCTCAGTCTACGGCGTGACCTTTCTTGGAGAATCATTCAGTTGATGATAAAATTGTAGGGTTCAAGCAAGCAAATAAAGCACTTCTACTAAAAATGCAGGACTATTGACCAGACCTGCATGAAATGGAAGGTCACATAAATGCGCAAATTGGAGACATAGATCCAATACTAAGGGAAAATCACATATACAGCACCTTAAAATAATTTCAAAACAGAATTTCTTGGTCCAGACTCTGAAATAGACACTACAGACATAGTTGCCATTGTGATAGATGTTGCTGTATAGTTTTGGAGAACTGAAACTCTTGCCTGCCCTTTCTTAAATGAGTTGCTAAACAACACTATATATATATATTTACGGGATGAAGAGGTTACATTGAAATCATGTCCTAAGGCAGTGAATGCTCATCCAGTACCCAACATTGTCATTTGACATTAACCTTAAAATGAAATCTACAACTGATCTACTACTATTAAATTGTGTGGATTCTGCAACAAAGTAGTTTCTTTACTACTATGAGTCTATGACCTTAAGCTGCTTAAGTCAAGAGCAAACAACAATGGTTGACAATGCTGGTATATTTTTTGCTATGTTTGGTAAGGTCTCTTGAAGGAGGTTGTTGGGTTGAGAAACAGTCTGAAACAAGGTGAAGACAAAAAAAAGTGCAAACTGACCTCAAATAGATGTTTTAGAACAGAGTGCCAAATGCACCTTGTGATGAAGAGAATAGATATTAAGATTGACCTATATAGTCGACTTCATCTACAAATCGCATTAATATCTTTGCACAAGCCGGCCTTAAAATGCATGATTGAAGTGCGAGTAGATCTTTGGCAGCCCTATATGACCTACGGGCCAACTCCAATATGATTAAATTTTGGTTAGATATGAGAGAATTGGAGAGCTTATTGTATCCCCAAATATTAGGCCAGCCTACATGTCTGCACGCAAAGAAGATTAGAAAACTACTTGCACACTTTGGATGATGTTTGAAGAATCCAGTTGTTCATTTGTGGAGGACAAAAATGTCCACATTGGAGTTTAGACATGGCTTTTTGAAACCCCTATTTGTGTGCTTTAAGGTCATGAGAAGTTGATTGTTTGACAACTGGGGTTTGTGTGTCCACATTGGAAACCCCCTACCCCTTTGTTGTTAGAATTCCATGCACCATATGATGGATAAAGTTGTCATTGATGCCAATAAAGTGGCATCCTAAGTGCACTGTTGAAGCATGCCCTAGATGAAACCCTAGGTGTCGATTGCAAACCTTAGGTGCCAAGGAGAAAACCCTAGCATCGTTGAAGATGACAACACTGCGTACCAAATGCATTAATGAAGCCATATGACGAAACCCTAGCCTTATTGGCCAACCCTAGATATATTTGCTAAATGCTAATAGTGCATGAAACTCTTGTTCAAGAAGATGAAACCGTAACCCTTGTTGAAGATGTTGAAACCCTAAACTGCATGCCTTAGAAATGCTAGCCCTAAATTAATGTAAACCCTAGTTGTTTATACCCTAGCTTGCAAAACCCTAACCCTAAATTGTTTGAAGCTCTAAGTCATAATGTTAAACCCTAGTTGTTAATACACATGACAAACCTTTGATGCATACCCAAGTTGAGGCATAACCTAGTTGAAGTATACCCTAACATGAATAAAGTCTTTGATGTATGGACGATGACTTAAGTGCATTTTTGTCCTAGATGAAAAATCATAAAGCCTTAAAGTGTTTGGAAATCCTAAGCCCCTAAGATATCCTATGGTGGCAAGGCGCAATAATGAATGAAGAATAAAGCATGATAAGTGCATGCAAATGCTAATGAATAAAGATGCTTTAAGCCCTAATTAAAGATACCTTAAGCTCTCACCACTTGTAGCAACCTTATGATATATGCACAGGTCAGTTTCTCCTTAAATAAAATAAAAAACATAGTCGTCTAATACACAAGTCAACCTACAGAGGTTCAAGTCAACCCTCCGTCCCAAGGGACATGACTATTCAAACAAAACCAAATTAGTATAAATATATGTTTAAACTCTAATTGGTGTAGTGTGATTCGAAGGGCATACACAAAAAGGAACTAAAAGCAGACTCAGACCTATAGCATCGCATAGCAAACACATAGATAAAAAGAAAGTGAAGAGCAGAGCATGTCCAAACTCCAAAGTGCATCATTGCATTAAATACATCATCTGAGGCAGCCACAACTCAACAAAGACAAGGCCGAGTAAGTTTGACGATAATTTGTGGATATTTTTTGTGACTTTGGCAAGTCTAAGTAGGAGCAGAGGCAGGCCGCATGAGTTAAAGGTAATTCTGGGCTATTTGTACATGGTTTGACAATCGTTTAGAGGCCGAAGTTTGTTGGGCTAATTGCAAAAGGCCTAAGCCTTGTTCAATGCCATAGAAGGGTGTCATGAGGCCCATTTCAGGGCTAGAAATTAGCTTAGGCACCAACGTGTGGGAGCATGAGATTAAGAAGGGAAGATCATGGACATCTAATGGACAATTGAAGTAGAATTGGAGGGTTGAACAAGTCTGTTGGGTGCCCTAACTAGTGGAATAATCACACCTGTAACCTATGGAGACAACTGACTCAGACTTGTGCACATTCATCAAAAGACAGACAACTCGGATATGAGGAAACACTTCAAACCTGTGGCCATTCATCAAAAGACAAGCAAATCAAACCTGTGATGAAATTTCTTGGATCTGTGGTGCCACGTTTGAAAACAAATTTGGATCTATAGTGACACCTTCTTGAAGTCACAACATTGAGATTCTCTTTACAGATCTTCTTTGCAGACAGTGTTATTAGAAATTAAATTTGATTCAAATCTTTGTTATTAGTCTACAACAAAGTCTTTCTTCAAGGAACAGTATTAAGTGCGGACCTTGGATGATGGAACAGTGTCATAAACACTAGTAAGACATCTTGAAGCATTGTTGAAGCCTTGTAGAACCAAGCATAGTTTGAAGCTTGTTGAGACTTATTGAAAACCTGGGATTGTATCTAAAACCCGTGTTGGAGCAACCTTAGGAGACTTGTTGAAGGATCATTACAAGGCATCCTTGAACTCATTTTGGAGACACCATTATCGAGGATTTATTGAAGCAAGCAACTAGACCTCTGAAAGTTTCTTCAACAGCTTTGAAATCTATTTTTGGAGCTTTGGAACCTTGGAGATCTTGGAGAGTATTTTGAAGAAGTTTAGTGAAGACATCCTAAAGGATTGTTGGAGCACACCTTGGAGAGCCATATAGAAGCTTTTATTGCCTATTGGAGACACATGTAGAAGCAAGTCCTTGAAGGCATTCTTGGAGATCGTGAAGCATAATTGAAGCCCTAATGGATTAACTTTGCAGAAGATTGATTGGGTATCATGAAGAGTATTCGTGACACTTACTAAAGTTATCATTGATGAACAAAAGTGTTTTGAAGATTAATTGATGGAATTGTTGGAGACATTGTCAGGGCTTGCTGCAGAAGATATTGGGAGCCTTGACAAAAGCCATTGAACCTATCTTGAAGAATTGAAGCAAAGGGTTGGAGAACTAGAGAATTGGCGTCCTCACGAAGACCATGTTGGAGCCTAAGCCAGAATAAAGGGTTGGATGATTTCACATATTTCTTAAATGTCCTAATATATATATATAT
>APFE030773015.1:0-19999 GCA_000404065.3 Pinus taeda | reverse complement strand
CAGGAAAAATAAAAATGTGAGAGCATAACACATAAAACACATATACATAGAGATTTCCCACTTCATCCCAAAACCGAGACTACCAGCTTGATTTTTCATTATGTTCCTTTCAATGTTACAATACATATTTATACATGTCGAAGCATCCAATACCATGGACCGGAAACCATCGCGTCCAAAACCATGGATCGAAAAAACCATAGGTAGGTTCGCCCAACCTAATATAGGGTCCAAAAAAATTTTTCCCGAGGCACTGGCCCCGACCCTGTAGAGGGTGGCTACTTGCCCCCCCTCTAACCCCCCGGTTCACTACGTAGGTTAGTTGTGGAAAGAATATAACACAACCCAACATTGAGAAACTGACACAATTGCAGCAAGACATGGAGGTCCTAAAAATAATCCATGAAGCCGATATATCAGCCAAAATTATGAAATTATAGGAAATGCATCAATCCATGGAAATATATAAGGATGTTCCCACCATCGAGGAGTTAATTAAAGAAGCCCTGGAATTAAATTACCTTCTAGTAAAACAACAGGAGTATTTTTTCCAGAAGATGTCACATATTTCTCCCTATCTAACAACTAGTGACCATCTAAAATATAAGACAATCGACCAGAGAATGGAGTTTAACGATTTAAAAACCAGAATCTCTGAGTTCATCAAATGGCAGGAAACAAAAGATGGAAGGAAAGCTAATCTACCTGAGATTTAGGAAACTCATAAAGACATTCTCTTCATAGATTGGGTTTCCAGAATCAAACAGGCCGAGCTAACAGTCGCAAGCGTAGCCGGAGTATCAAAGAATATCATCAAGGCAATGAATCACATCTTGTTCACCACCAATCACATTAAAGAAGGCAATACAAAAGAAATGCCTGATTTAACTGCTATGTATAAAGGATGGCAAGAAAATGCGGGGAGTCAAAGAGAGGCAATTACGAAACTAACCACGACCAACTCGGAGTCGTATTGGCAGTGTCTTGTTAAGCCACATAGCCATATTATGAATCTCAATTGTTCCCTTCATATTACTCAAAGGATGCTACCACTGCTCATCAATGCGATCTTCACAAAACAAATTAGTACTCACTTCAGGGCACCCCCTCAAATTCAACTGATGAATGATATTTTTGATTTAAAGCACAAGTTGGTAGATAGCAAGTCATCCTCCTAGTTCTGTTTATTTAGCCTTTGTTTATTTTTGGAGTTAGTTACCTAGTTAGGAGGAAGGTTATTTGAAACCTCAATTTTTTTATAATCTATTTTTTCACATTTAGTTAGAATAATATTTATACCCTTCTCATGCATTTAGAGAAGGGTGCAGAATTTTATCAAAAACATTTGAAAAGAATGCACTATTGTAAGTTTGTGAATTCTTTGGTGAAATTATGGAAGATGATCGTTTCTTTTAGATATCAATACTTTCCTTTGTTGATGCACTTTTTTATTCTTGGGAGACAATTTTATTTGAAGAAAGAAGTTTGTCTATGTCATTTTTAAAATGAGTAGGACTTCACACATATGGTACTATTATCGTGTATGATTGATTCTGTTTACATTTAATTAGTGGCAAAACTTTACTTTCATGAATTATATGTGAGATTTATTGTTTCCATTAAGCGTTAATTTCACTTTTGTATGATGCCTAGCTGAAGTTCTAATTTTCATATATAACTCATCATATACTTGATATATTTCATAAATTCCTTTGACTAACTATTTATTCAAAGGAATTATCTTTTATGTTATCATCTCTATTTAGTTGTGTTCAATCTTTATTATCACATGTTAAACAAATATCTTTGTAGAACGCATACCACAGAAGAATACCCAAGTTTATATTAGAATAAGTTAGTTAGAGAAATTGCATTATAGAATAGGTCACTTAGATTATCACTATTCTATTGCAAAACACTCATGAACCACCCACTCCCATCTTAAAACCCACACTAGGAAACTGGTCCCATTATCCCCAGTCGAAGCCACCACTTTAAATAGAAAAGGAGTTGTTTTAAGGTCCAGACTGAGTGGTTATCCCCCATGTTTCAACAGTAGAATTTTGAGGTGCAACACAATGGAGCTCCTTGATCAGCATATCAGAATCAAGGTTTTTATATTGGAGCCACAAATTTTTGGTGATCTCCAAGTATGGTAGCGGTTTAGTGCTTAGCCCTTGGTTCCTTGGGCTTTTATGTGATCGTCGGCCAACCCCCTTATCAGAGCCCCTTTATCAGAGATTCCCAACCAACGATTTCTTTTTTATGCACAACACAACCACCAATCCCTGATCGTTGATAACCCTCTATTCTTAGCCCATGGTTCTTTTATCTCTTTATGTGACTGTGGGCCAGCCCCTATATCGGGGCCCCTTTATTGGAGGTTTCCCATGTGCACATTGTGTTACAAAGTGTCAATAAACCTTGACCTCTAATTTTCGATTGTCGATGTGACATCATCACTGCCACTTGGCATCTCCTAAGTGGCGATATGTGTCACCCAGATATGCCCTCTTTGGACCTTTGAAAATGCCAGGCTTATATGCCATGTGTCCTCCGTAGTGCCACTTCATGCTGATGTCAGTGCCACAATTTCTTTACTGAATCCAATAATATTCTACCACATGGCCTCCCAGAGGAGAGACAAAAAGGCCCGCCTACCCCTGGTTTTGTGTTGATTTCCTTTGTTAAATGTTTTCAACCATTTCCCGGTGATTTAAGCTTATCAACATTCTTTTACTACAATTCCTTCATAATGATCACTTTAAGATTGTTGACTGCCAATTTCTGAAAAGACTTGTGTTGCTACGATCATCGATCACTAATTGCAATGGAGCCCTCGATCGCTGACATACTATGTGCCAATATGCCTGATCGCTGCCTTGGACCTCTAATCTTCGATATCGATGATCGGTGATCGCCAATATACTCTTTCCTATTATGTTGCCTGATCCATTGATTTGCGACTTGCGATATGTTCTCGGACCTCTGTTTTGCAATATATGCGATCCTTGATTGTTGGAACCTTCGATATTCCATGCTGCCTGATCCTCCTATATGCTCTTTTTCTTCCTTTAAAAGGTGACAAAACCCCTATCTTTAACAGGCCATATCTTCTGATTCTGGGGTCCATTTGAGGAGTTCCATATACTTTTAGAAAGATCTTTTCGAGCGCTATGTAATTGAGGGGGTCCAATTTGGCTTTTAATGATTCTATAGTTTGGGAGATGGCTGCAAACTTTTCTACTTGTTTGCACCCTTTGGGCAATTGAAAACACATCTTGTAGTGAGTGACAATAGGATGCAATTTAAAGGTCGCACGCATGAAGATAATGGTTCAATGGCATTGAAGAAGGATTTCAAGGTTGAGGATGTGGTCACGGAGGAGGTGTTAGATGCGGAAGGGGTCAGATAATAGGCTATAATTTCTACGAAGCCAAAAATTATGTGCAGGATTATAAGAATCCCACTCACCCTTCATGTCAATATTGTAGACAATTTGACCATGTGATAGAATATTTCCTTGCTTTAATGGCTAAGATGCAAGATAATAAGAACCAACAGATTGCATAAAAAATACAATTTATACGATCAGTACCATGCCAGGATGATCCAAGCGTTAATATAGTGACACGAAGTGGTGTAGCTACTGGAGAAGATAAGGAAAAAGGTAAGAAGCTTGGGGTAGATACATGGGTTAGAAAGGCCAGAGAAAAGAGCATTGGGTTCGATCTATAGAAGGAAAAGGAAAATTTCTTGGAGACAAAGAAGATTTTCATCGACATGGAAGCTTCAACATCAAAAACATAAACTCAATTAGTACGAAAGAAGAACGCTCTTGAAGTAGGTACTACGATGGAGAATCCTGATTCAACTATTCTGAAGTAATTTATGCAGATATGTAGAAACTTATTAAGGGACCAAAAAGTAGTGGAAGGGTTGTAAGAATTGATCAATAACTATGCCAATAAAGAGAAGCTACAATATGAACAATGCACAGTAAATAAGGTCAACAAGAATAAGAAAAGGAATGGCTAGGAGATGTGATTAATTGCATAGAATGGAGAATTTGAAATGGAATGAGTAATTCTAGACTTGGTGTCAAATGCAAATATGTTTACAAAGAAGACTTGGGAATGGATGGAGCAACCAAAGTTGTAGTAGTCACCTATTCACCTATGGCCAATCAACTGAAAATTATCTTGATTGGATGGTTGCAAGGTGTTATGGTGGATATTGAAGGAGCAAGAGTAAGGGAGGATTTCAAAGTCGTCGAGATTATTAACGACTGTAATATGTATCCAGATTTTCTCAGAATTGATTGGGGTTTTGATATGGATGCCATAATGAATCTAAGACGCAGAAGTAGGGTACTTGAAAAAAATGGTACCAGGGTTGTTGTTCCTTTAGATCCCTCTGAAGGAGTGTGATATACAGAACCCGTCCGCGAAGAATACGATGATGACGATATTGATCACATCTATAAGTTAACTGCGCGTGACAAGGATTGGATCAACCCCATTGCAGATGGAGACGGATAAGTTGGGAGAAGGATACTTCATGTCATTCAGGATAGCTCATGTCATTCAAGATAGTTCATGTCATTCAGACTCAGATGAAGAACTAGAGAACTGGCAGAACTAGCTACATGAAGTTTCTACTCTACATTGTATTAGAATGATGAAACCTTTTCACTGCATATGAACTAAGGTATGTAACTTACCATATTATGATGGGATAGGTGATGTCAGCATATTTCTAGATAAATTTGAAACGGATGTACCGTAATAACAATGATTCTAAGCCTTAGATCAGGCTTTGAAGGCTACACCTACGTGTTGGTGGGGTACACATAAGGATAATATAGGAGATTGGTGAGAGTATCGACGATGGATGAGGCTAGGGTTTTGTGCTACAAACACAAGAATCACAGAGAAGTACAATGGAAAATATGATCGCTGCAACCATTTGTTTCATTAGACTAAGGCATGGGATGAATAACCTTAACCATAATGGTTACATGTATTTTTTCACACTTTGGATGTGATACCAATGAATTGGTATCTCGAAACATAGTTGTGCCATGGTACCGTTGATTGGAATTTCATGAAGGAAAGTTTTACTTTGACCTTTAGCTTTGACAGTGGCTTTAAGTGTATTGATGATTCTCTTTAAGAAATTAAAGCAGCAATTTTTCAGATGCTTAAGGAGCCAATGACTTTGGTACAACCCAACTGGAACACACAGTCACAACACACACTTGAATGTTATAATATGAACCTTGAGGAATGCGAGGAAGATTCATGAAGCATCAATATTCTTGATTTAGAAGGAAAACGTGAAGTGCCAGGCCCAGATGTAAAAATACCTAGTGTAAACAACCTATTAAGACGAGGTAGGTCAACATAGGCTCAAAGGTGGAGCCCAAGTTCGTGCACATAGGATATTACTGGGATGAATATTGTTACACAAAATTTTGTCACTATCCTTGTACTCCTCGTTCCATGATCCCGGAGGACCTCTACAGTGAACCCTAAATGATTTCCCATGATGAAGAAACTCTCATTATGTCCCTCTTCATGAGAAGAATAATTCCCTTTTGCATCATTTCCCAAGAATATTTCTTTTACCCTAGTTTACAAGACCAGTGCTAATGACATGTTTCCTCCTCACGCTAATTTGTAGATATTAAAACCAGGACTAGCTTCGTATGATGCCACTGAGCCTTTTCTCAATCACACAGATCCTCTATTGGCTTGTTTTTCAAATATGGAGTCGAAGCTTCCAAGTCTAGAAGCTTCGTAACGAAAGTCTGGTAAATGGCTGGGTTGGATGGAGACGAGGAAGTCAACTTGGGCTCCTTTCCCCTATTAAGATGAAACAAACCCAAGAGATAAGGCCTCTCCCATGATAAGAGGAACCATCTCCCCTCCATCCAAGCTATATAAACCCCTCCTTTTATAAGCTAAACTAGTTTCAATCTTAGTATTTTTGGAGCTTGAATAACCAACAAGATATCATAGCTTGTAGCCTTCTAGTTTATGTTTGTCGAGGGAGAATAATGTGTTTGGTTTGGTTTTAGACTAAAGGGAAGAAGCCTTAACACTTCCATTGTTGGGGCTATCCATGAGATGCTAGCAGAGGTGTGGGAACCCAGATACATTGGAGGAGACCAACAATGTCAAGGCATTGGTTGTAAACTCTCTCTAGACTTATATGAATACAAATATTGATTGATTTCCTACATTGAGTGTTATCTGACACTTTATGGCTTAATATTCCTTGACCTTTTAAGTAGGATGAATGCAATTTGTATGCTATCACGTTTGTTTTTGTTGTTTGTTTTCTTGTTTCAGGTATTCAAAGGAAGGAAATGAAAGATAGATGGAGTAAGAAAGAAGGATCATCACCAAGAGGAATAGTGTTATGAGAGGTAGGCCCTCTTACTTGATTCTAGCATAAGGAAGTTTTCCATAGATTGTTTGTTTGTTGATAGATCCTCTCTCTCAAGCTAGAGAATTTTCTTTGTCCTCATTGAGAATTTACCTGCACCAC
Organism: Pinus taeda; assembly: GCA_000404065.3. Classification (NCBI taxonomy): domain Eukaryota; kingdom Viridiplantae; phylum Streptophyta; class Pinopsida; order Pinales; family Pinaceae; genus Pinus; species Pinus taeda. The sequence continues at coordinate 13,444 of APFE030773015.1, read as the reverse complement.
AAGATATAGTAGGAAAGGTCATCGAGTTACTGCATGAGTATTAGGAGTTGTTCCCAACAAATGTTATGGAGTTAAAAGGCATTGTAAGATACTTGGGCACCATGAAAATCAATTGAAAGCCTGAGGCTCAACCCAAAGTACAAGGAAAAGGTAAAGGAGAAACTTGAGAAGATGGTCATAGCTGGTATAATCAAATCTGTGGAAGAATTTGACTGGGTGAGTCCAATGGTAGTACAAGAGAAAAATACTAAAGAAAAAATAAGGATTTGTGTCAACTTAAGGAAGCAGAATGACTAATGTGTACATGACATGTTCCCAACACCATTCATAGATGAAGTTTTGGAAAATGTAGGAAGACAAGAGGCCTACACCTTTAAATATGGATTTTTTGGATATCATTAGATTAAGATAGCAAAGGAAGATAGGAGTAAGACCACCTTTTCTACTGAATGGGGGTTCTTTCAATATACAGTCATGTCGTTTGGGTTGAAGAATGCACTAGTGATATTTTCCAAAGTTGTCATCGCAACATTTAAAGAATTCATTCACAAGTTTCTGGAGGTATACTTTGATGACTGGTCAGTGTTTGGACTGGTAAAGAAGCATGTCTCAAGCCTGCGCTTGATGTTGGATATTTGCAGGAAGTATCAAATCTCATTAAATTTGAAGAAGTGCATTTTTTTGTACCTTATGGGATCTTGCTAGGACATGTTTTTTGTAATAAAGAGATTATGGTAGATCGTGCCAAAATCGTTGCTATTATTAATTTGGATCCATCGAAGAACATGAAGTATCTACATGTAACTCTTGGACACACTGGATATTATCGAAAATTTATTAAGGCATATGCACAAATGACTGTGCCAATGGAGTGATTACTAAATAAAGATATCACCTTCTATTGGGATGAGGAGTGTTAGAAGAGTCTTAATGTCTTAAAAGAGAAAATGGTCACTGCACTGATCCTGGTGTTTCCAAATTGAAAGAAGGAATTCCACGTTCATGTGGATGCATCATGTATAGATTTGGGAGTTGTCTTAGCACAACCAGGGGAGGGGGATATTGATCATCCCATTGAATTTGCAAGTCGCAAAATAAATTTACCTTTTATGTAAATCATGAAGTTATGTTGGAAAAAAGAAAGTAATTAATTATATATAAATTTTAATGCTATATTATAATTTAAGTGTTTAAAAGTTGTCATTTGAAATATGTTATTATTAGTTATAAACACATGGTTACATATTAACAATAATAAAAATACAATATTGTCAATTTTTGTTCAAATATTTTTTTTAATTTATTTTCTAATTTTCCAATATCATAATTCACAATTGCTAATATATATCTATCTATATATATTATATATATATATATATAAATATATATATTATAGTATTTAATCAATTATTTCAAGAAAATGTACCATAGTACCAAAAAAAAGGAATTTCTTTATTCTTTTAATAATGTAAAAATAAATAAAGAAAAAAATTCATAAATATAAATGTTTTGATATATCTACCTCCATTTCTCCATTTACCAAGTGAAGCATTTGACCTTTTTCAAAATTAGTTCTTCTTAGCAACAAATTTCCATTTCTTCGTGAGGCTATATCAATCCTAAACTAAAAGTGATCTCTACAACAAGGATGGTGTTATATTTTTGTTCATACATCTCATTCACCAAACATTTGAATTAAAATCCAATTCCTAATAAAAGGGATTGTGAGAACAGAAGAAAAGAAAAAAAATTATTTAAAAATAATAGGTGTTAAGAATACAATTAGATAAATTGGAGAGTAAATTGTCAATATATACCTATTTCCCAAGTAATATAGTCCCACAAACAATAATATCTCTTCATTGTCCCCAAACACATGTTTAAGAAATGAAAAAACTTAAAACCATTTGGGCATAGGATTGAAGAGTGTGTGATAAAGGTAATCTATTCTTAGATATAACCCCAAAATTTTACCAGTGATTCTAGGTTTGAAGCTTTGTTTGGTTTCACAAGAAGTCACATTTACCAAGTGAAGTATTTAAAGACATTTTTCAAAATTAGTTCTTCTTAGTAACAATTTTCCATTTCTTTAAAAGACTATATAAATCTCAAACTAAAAGGAATCATTTCAAGACCTTTTTCAAAATTAGTTCTTCTTAGCAAAAATTTTCCGTTTCTTCAAAAGGCTATGTAAATCCCAAACTAAAAGTGATCCCTATGACAACATGGATGGTATTATATTCTTGTTCATATATCTCATTTACCAGAAATTTCAATTACTTAAATCCAATGTCAAGTAAAAGGTATTGTGAGAAGAGAATGAAATAGATTTAAGTGATTAAAAAAGAGTAGGTATTAGGAATAAAATTATAATATTTTGGGAGTTCACTAAAGAAGCCAAATAGAGTGGCTAAAAACTGAGAAGAGGATGAAGATCTAGAAAGTTGATGAGGAAGATATTTTATAATAATTTGCAAGGTTGTTGAACTAAAGACTAATACAAATTAAGTTTAAATTATTATATGGGAAGTCTAAATACATATTTCAAAGGGAATTATTACTTAGAACCTAATGATATGATAAATCTTTTGAATTTGAAAGAATGGGAGATTCTTAAAAAATCAAGCTAGTGATTATCGAATTGAAGGGCCAAGTTAATTTCATGAGAGAAAGCAAAATCTATATCTATAAATTTATACAAATATAATCAGCTATAAGATAATTTGTGACTAAAAACCATACAGTACATAAATACACACCCCATGATACGATAAGGAACCTATTCAACTAGTTTTTAAGTATGTTAATATTTGAAATCCTACTATACAATATTTATTTGGAAGCGAGTTTCATCATTAGAAGCACCATATCATTAAGCGTTTTATAATGTGTAAATAAAATTACCATAAAAAAATAGTAAGAAGAACTTCCTTCAAAGAAGAAATTATCATAACTATAGAGAATTTCACAATTACAAATAAAAAGTGGAAGAAATGTGGGATGAGAAGTATGAGAAGGCCAATGAAAGTATTGATAATCAAATAAAAAGAAATCAAGAGATAATGGTTTTAGTGGATTTAGATAACAAGGAGGATGCTTCAAGGTCTTATCAACAATGACTGTACATTGTTATAATTTGTGGTGAAGAGGGGCACAAATTATTTGAGTGTATTTTTTGGGAGAATGTACATGGAAATTTGATCACAACAATCAAGTAGGCACAAGAAGGTGTAAGGGGATTTTAAAAACTATATGTTTCTACAAGGACATTTTTTATACACATGCAAAAATGGATATCCAATGTATTTTATGTTTTCAATTATTTTCATCAAATCTTGACAAAGTTTAAAATAAGGAACTCCTCTTTTTTACTTTTGAACCATATTTTGCAGTATATTTCACAATTACATGTTGACAAACAACTAGATGAATTTATGGGGTGGTAGGAGGGGGAGGGATTCTCATTAATCCCGAAGGAATCATAAAATATAGATATGCTTGGGACCTGGGAATGGACAAATAATCAAGCTAAGGCTTATGGGTTATTCCTCAGGCATTCTCTGGTTCAAAAAAAGGGCATCAAGGAGATCCAAATTCTAATGGGTTCCATGTTGATTATAAAGCATATGAACTACAACTTAGTCGCCCAAAACATCAAACTAAACTAGATCATCAAGAGATCCGAAGGCATGATCCCTATATTTGATCAAGTTAAAATTTTCCACATTCTAAGAGGTAATAATAAGGAAGCTAACATGCAAGCCAACTTGGCTTGTCAGATGAATGAGGAAAGAAACAAAGTGAATGGAATTGTGGGATCGGTCATCATCCCCTAATAGTTGTTATGAATCTCATTTTATTATTAGTTGAGTGTGCTTCTGGTAGGATCAAGAATTTGACTAGTAGAGATAATTTGGATTTTTATTGCCCCTCCCCCCCTAGCTTGTCTCTTGTTCCCCGTAATCCCCCATTCTTCCTGTTATGCAACCAGCGGACAAAATAGAATAAGAGATAGATCAACGACTTTAAAATTGGCATCTTTAAGGGGAAAACCTACTTTACATTACACAAATGAACAATTATTGGATGATTCAAATGAAAAAACTTCCTTTCTATATATAGGAGTTTAAAGCATCATAATATAATCAAAGCCAACATAAAAATAACAATGTAAGGGCACAATAATAACAATATGGGGACTACATGGGTGCAACAATTACAATAAGGGTGTTACACTAACAATAACAATGGGGGAATACACTAGTATTATAGGGATCTAACATGCCCCTCTCCTTCAAAAAAGTGTTGTCCTCAACACTTGAGTAGTTCTAGATGCTTCTGTATAAAATTCTCATCCTCCCAAGTGCAATCTTCAGTGAGTAAGTCCTTCCACTTTATGAGATACTCTTAAATTGATTAATTTTGTTGATGTTGAGTTCTTATTTCCATGACTGCTTTAGGTTCCAATACGATTTTTTCTTCCTCATCAAGTTATGGTAATATTGTTTGAGCTGGGAGCTTTTCACCTATAACCTTCTTTAAGCATGAAACATGGAAAATTGGGGGCACTCAAGAACATGCAAGAAGCTCCAATTTGTATGTCATTGTACCAATATTTTTCAACACTTTTTTAGGGACCATAATACTTTGGTGATAATTTATTATCCTTCTTAGCTTGATTGAGGGACATTTGTTTTTATGGTTGTAGTCGTAAAATTCCTAGTCACCTACATCAAATCTTTGTTTGTTGCGATGTTGATATGCCTGTTGTTTCATTCTATTCTGCACCAAAGTGAGGTTATCCTTTAATATTTGGAGAACTTGCCGTTGATGCTCAATGTGATCTTCCACTGCTTGAACCTTAGAATGATTGTCCAATACTTTTTTGAGATCTAGAGAAATAAATGATTTCGATGTTTGAACCTTTGGTGAACATAATTGTGAAATTGCACCCAGTTTATCTTTCTTTATAAGATTTATCATTCCAGTAGAGTTTATTATCTTTATTGGTTTCCCTAAAATACCCCTTAGTTCAGCTTCCTTTCCTTCCCAAACAAATTTCAAAAGTTCTTGAAAATTAAAAGCTATTGTAACCAAAGATTGTAACCATTGGAATACTAGTACAACATCAACACCACCCATTGAAATGGAAAGAATTGGATTACTTAATAAATATTCTCCCATGGATAGCTTGATATTATGGCACTTTCCATAGAACTTATGGTTCCTCCATTTGCAACCACCACTTGACACTCTAGGAAGAAATTCATTTTCTTGGCTATCTTACAATGAATAAAAGTATGGGTACGATCTGAATCAATCAACACTATTTCCTTTTTATTCTTGATATGTTCCTCTATCTTGAGAGTTTGAGGAGTGGTAATTCCTGTCAATGCATTTGAAGATATGGTCGAATTCATTTCTTCTTTCTCTCAAGTTGGTTCCTGGAGTATATCCTCATCTTTTGACGTTTTGTTAGGTCCCTATAATACTAGTGATTACCCCATTACTACTGTAATTGTACCCCTTATTAATATTGTTGTGCCCCTATTATCCCCATATCGTTATTACTATGCCCCATAGAATCCCTCTATTGTTATTTTTGTGGCTTTATATTATTATTGTTAGGTCAGTTGGGTTATATTGTGACTCCTTAGACTCCTATATATAGAAAGGAGATTTTGTCATTTGAATCATCCAAGAATTGTTCATTTATGTATGTAAAGGAGGTTGCCCCCTCGAAGAGGTTGATTATAAGGCATTGATCTATCTTTTCTATCTTTTCTGAGCTGGTTTCATAACATTGGTATCAGAGCTTTGGATTCTAGGGTTTTGCTGCTCCAAATAGGTCATCGTGGAATTTTCGCTATAACCTTTTTCTGCAATGTTTCAGAAGCCAAAAAAAAAAACCCATTTTAGAAGACATCGCACTGAAGCTCGGGTCCGAATTTCAGAGCATTGTACACTAAATTTACGGAGATATGATCTAAGGAAGTTGGTCTTTTGGCAGACTCCTAAATTACATTCCAAACAGGTGACCTGGGGAAAATCATCGTAACTTTATCTCTGAGCATTGGATTAAAATTTCGTTAGAAGGTATAGAAAGAGGATAGACGATAGTTTCTTGTATATATTCTTAAGAGCCAGAGGTCAAAACAGTGACTCGGGGCATGTCGTACAAGTTCGCTCTACTAAACCAGTCTATAATCAGGTCACTGTGGGAGATTTCACATAACTCTTCCCTATGAGAATCCAATTTGGATCAAACTGGTGACATTGGAAAGAGGACATAGAGGGCTACTGCAGGACACAATTTTAGAACTGGATGATTTGAATGTATAGAGATACATCAGAGGCAATATCGATCTCCTACAAAGTGAAAAAAGGTGTGTAGATTCTTTTAAATTTTTGCTTAAGATTGGTTTGAAATTTATTTTGAAGGAATTCAAAGGGCATAGTAGAACATTATTATCGGTAACTGATTCCCTGAGGAAAGAAAATGCAAACCCCTAGTAAGGAACCTGAAATTTCTAGCATGACTCATGAAGAAGAGGAAGAAATGCAACATGATATATCAAAATTACAAGACCAAGTGCAACAACTGTCCCTTGCACAAAAAGGAACAAAATCTAAGATGGATGGTTTAAAGAAAGATGTAGAAGCTAATATGGATGGTTTAAAGAAAGGCATAGAAGCTAAGATGGACTGTTTAAATAAAGGCATAGAAGCTAAGATGATTGACGTGGAAGCTAAGATGGATGATTTGAAGATAGATTTGAAGACAAACATTGAAGATTTGAAGATAGGCATGGAATATTTGAAGACAGATTTAGCAAAGTTTCTACAATAAATGCTTACTAATGGTGAAAGGGTAGTAAAGGAAACTCATGATGAGAACAAAAGAAATGTTAATCATGATTTCATAGACTCTAATGTTGGATCAAAGACCCACCATATTCCAAAAATCTATATGAGGAAGTTTGATGGCAAGGATCCCGCAACATGGATATTACAGATGGACCATTTTTTCGATCTTAATAATGTGCAAAACACACAAAAAGCATGTACTGCAACTTTATATTTGGAACCAAATCAGTTTGTATGGTATCAATGGCTTTGCTCTTGTAAACAAATTATCACTTGGGAAATTTTTATGGAAGAATTGATAGCACATTATGAGGATACAAAAAGCAACACCTTTTTTAGCCAATTGAGGAGTTCCAAAAATTGAACATAAGGGTAAAAAATATTCCAGAGGAGCATAGGATTGATGTGTTCATAGGGACTTTAAATGATAATATCCAACATGATGTTCACCTTTGGGACCCTGATTCATTAGGGAAGGCGTTTAGGTTAGCAAGAAAAATGGAAACCAAAATTATGGCAACCAGGAAGCATACCACTCACAACTATAAAGATGGAAGTGTTGTTGCCCCTAGCCTTCCACAACCTATAAGGTTGACACCACAACAATTGGAAGAAAAAAGAGCAAAAGGGCTTTGTTACAGTTGTGATAGCAAATACACTAAAGGTCATAAGTGTGCTGAGAAGAAATTATCCTACATAGATTGTGAAGAGGAAGAAGAAAAGGAGCAAGAAAGGTCAAAAGAAGAGGATATAATCCAGGAACAAAGCCTAGATAAAGAAGAAATGAATCCTACCATATCTTGTAAAGCATTGGCTAGAATTACCACTCCTCAAACCATCAATATAGAAAGACAAATCAAGAAGAAAAAGGTAATAGTGTTGATTGATTCAGGAAGTACCCACAATTTTATTCATTGTAAGATAGCAAAAGAATTGAATTGCTTCCTATATCCAGCACCAGAGTGTCAAGTGATGATTACAAATGGAGGAACAATAAATTTCTCTGAAGAGTGCCATAATATCAAGCTATCCATGGGAGAATATGTATTGACTAGCCCAATGCTTTCCATTCCAATGGGAGGTGTTGATGTTGTACTAGGAGTCCAATGGCTACAATCCTTGGGTACAATAGCTTTTAGCTTTCAAGAAATTTTCATGAAATTTTATGCGGAAGGAAAGGAAGTTGAATTAAGGGGTATTGCAGGGAAACTAGGAAAGATAATAAGCTCTAACGGTATGACAAAACTTCTAAAAAAGGAACAACGAGGTGTAATTGCACAATTATGTTCGCTAGATGTTTCCACATCGAATTCATCTATTTCTTTAGATCTCCAAAAAGTCTTGGACAATCATTCCAAGGTATTTGAGACTCCCAAAGGTCTCCAACCTATTCATCATCATGATCATTTGATTCATTTGATTCTAGGAAGTGTTCCTCCAAACATTTGGCCGTACAGATATCCCTATGCCCAAAAGAGTGAAATTGAACGTATGGTTGCAGAAATGCTTGAGGCTGGTATAATTCAACCTAGCCAAAGTTCTTTCTTTACTCCAGTAATATTGGTGCACAATAAGGATGGATCATGGTGCACGTGTCCAAATTATAGGGAGCTCAGCAAGCTCACTATTAAAGATAAGTTTCCCATTCCTGTCATTGATGAATTATTGGATGAATTGCATGGATCAATTTACTTCACCAAGTTATATCTTCGTTCAGTATATCATCAAATCAGAATGAAGACTCAAGACATTTTGAAAATAACATTTAGAACTCATGAGGGTCACTATGACTTTTTGGTCATGCCTTTTGGCCTTACTAATGCACCTTCTACATTTCAAGGTTTGATGAATTCCATTTTCAAACCCTTCCTTAGAAAATTTGTGTTTGTATTTTTTTATGATATACTAATCTATAGAAAGTCATGGAAGGATCATGTTGAACACGTTGATAGAGTGATACAATTATTGGAGGAGAGAAAATTATATGCAAAAAGATCCAAATGTTTCTTTGGAGTACAAGAGGTGGAATATCTAGGTCATATTGTATCTCATGAAGGAGTTATGGTAGACCCTAGCAAAATTAAAGCCATTAATGAATCAAAAATCCCCACATCCATAAAGCATTTGTGAGGATTTCTCAAGTTGATAGGGTATTATCGCAAGTTTGTTAAAAATTATGGGAAAATAGCAGCACCTCTAACAACATTGTTGAAGAAAGATGCATTTTCATGGACTCCAGAAGCAACAAAGGCCTTTTAATATCTTAAAGAGGCAATGTGCGAAGTGATGAGCCCCAAAATTGGTAACTTATTGGGCTCATTTGGCCTAATTATCCTTGTTCAGTCCTTGTTCAATCCTTCATTTTCCATAGCTTATGCATTGTTTTCAGTATGTTTATGTCATTTGTACAAATAAGGGTAGTCACTCTTCCTAGGTGGCTAACACGTGCTCATTTCAGGTTTTCTGACACATGTTGGAGCAAAACTGAGCAATCATGGGCTAAAAGACAGCCAAGCCTGAGGTGAGGATTCATAGGGGGATTTTCTATGGCATTAAATAACCCTTCCTCGAGATCTTCACCCCCAACTCCGAGCTCCAAAGACCACCAAAACCGAATCTAGAAGGCAGCCAAGCAGATTTTGGAAGGGATTGTCTAACTCACAGTTTGGACAGCCGAGTTCCACAGATTGAGGAGGCCAGCTAGGGCCCTCGTGATGTATAAATGTTGAGGCCTCATCCTTTGTAAGGGACTTTTGAAACCATTGCATATTTTGCACCACAATGCTGTTAGCTTTACTTTATTCTCTTGCAGCCATTTTTAGCATAACTCTTATGAGTATTTTTTGATAATGAGAAGCAGTTCGATTTTATATCAACTCTGAGTTTTCTATAGGAGCCATAGCTCTCAGGGTTGGGCCCAACCTGAGAGCCTAGGGCTTCCTTTCTGTACTATTACTTTTCCTTTATGCATCACTGTTACCATTTATGCATTTGAAACGTATTTCTGTTAGGCAGATTTAGTTGTGTTGCTAGAATAGATCACTGTTTATGAATAGAATTGCTTCAGGTGTTTTGGTAAGATAATAAAGAAAAAGCTTCAAATAAAAGGGACAACCACACTCTCAGTTTCACCTCATCCTTATTGGATCAAGGGCTGGAATTGAAGAAACAATGCTGCCCCAACAAAAACACTAGTTTGCTTGACCATGCAATCCTTAGTGTACTGTTTTCCTTTGCAGAAATTAGTTATGGGTTTAGAGCTCTGAAATGTTTCTTTGCACAGTTGATGTACATGGTTTTCTTTCCAATAAAGCTATTTTTCATTCATGATTTTGATAGGTATACTAGATTAGCTAGGAATTTGATCATTTGCAAGACTGTGTTGATTCGGTTGAATGTACACTGTGCAGGGCATCTCCACCACTCTTTCATCCACCTAAACGTCATTTGAGCCACCTGTTCCATCTCCTAGCTGGGCTCCTCATCTCCCATCTGTCCTTTTTCCACGTAACCCTACCTACTTGCTCAATCATTGCCTTAGCCTTCCTCAAGCCAAGTCAGCCTTCTACACATTCTCACCACTCCACCCACCAGTTTCTAGGTCACTCCAGGCCCCTATCCTACCTCCTTATCCATCCATGCATCTTCCCTCACTCACCCATCCTCTAAAATCAACTTTTTAAACATCCTGTAGAAATTTCTGAACATCCTGTAGAAATCTCTAAACATCCTGTAGAACCCCTGCAGACTTCCTGTAGAAGCTCACAAATGAGGTTTCTTGATAGCCAAACTTTTTGAAACTATCAATAAGGGTGTTGGGGACCCCTTAGATCCTCTCTGAACCTTCACAACCTTTTCCAAGCATTCTTCCTCCTTGATCCACCCCTACACAGTCAAGAACAGTGAAAGCATATGCATGATAAAACCTAACAACTTAATCAAAAATAAAAAAAGATGTTTTCTTCAGATAGAGGTAGTCTAGACACATGTATTTTACCTTTGTAGAAGTAATGGCATCTCTTTCAGTAGTTTTCATTCTCTTCTTTGCATCAGTAGGACTAACTGGTAGAATTAGGGTTTGCTAGGGTTTGCGCTTTCCTTCAGTTTTTCAATCTCTTTTCGCAAATAGATTATCTTCCTTCAAGTTAGCTTTCATCCATCAATTAAAAATCTTCTTCTAAGAGCTCATAGAAGTTGGCTTACACTCCTAGCGGACTTGTGCCAGCTGACCAAGTGACAGCTACGACAAGAGCTAGTACTTGTGCATACAGCACCATCGCTTCCAAGTTTGTTACGAACGACCAGTTTGATAAAAGTAAAGAAGGGAGCCCCAGGAGTTGCAGCATTATTGCTGCAATACTGGAGTCCACCATCTTTTGGCGCTGTTGCCGGGGAAGCGTCAGAGTATTGGTGATTGTTTCTTTTCTTCTATTTTTTTTTCCTACAACCTTCTGCTAAGTAGTTATTTCATTTCCATTCTGCAATTTCATTTCCGCAAAAGTAGAATAGACATTGCCTTCTTTCATATATTAGCATTTCAATTCCGCAAGCGTAGCATAGCATTTCAATTTCGCAATTTCAATTCTGCAAGTGTAGCTTAGCATTTCAATTCCGCAATTTCAATTTTGCAAGCGTAGCTTAGCACTTCATTCCTGCAATTTCATTTGAGCAAAATAGATTAGTCCTTTCCTGCTTTCATTTTAATTCCGCATTTTCATTTCAGCAAGATAGTTAGTTACAGTTCAATCTATTTTAGTTTTGCAGGTACCAGCCAAGAAAAAAGCAAAAGCAATCAAAAAAGTCTTTCCATTTCAGGCCTCGTAGGAACAGAGATAAAACTGGCAAATTCTTACCCAACACCCCCACTACATCACTGAGTCAACCTTCTCTCTTCTCTGGTGATAGTGAGCCAGAAGAACCTATAGGTGAACCTCCTATGATATACGAAGATCCTATAATAGAAGAAGAGTTAGGGAACACTCCATCTGAAGCCATGGCTAAAAACCAAAACGGTAAAAGAGAAGATGAGAGAATAGAAGGTTCCTTTCCCATCCAAGAGACCAATGGAGACATGAAAATGAAAAACATAAGTCCCTCTACTCTACCTCACTTCCATGGACTGACTACTGAAGACCCTGATACCGTCTTGTTTGAGTTTGTTGTCCTTTGTCGAACTTATGACTATGCTGAGGATGAGCAAAAGATGAAACTCTTTCCCTCTACCTTCAAGGACATGCCATTACGTTGGTTCATGGGGTTACTTGGAAACAGTATCACCACTTGGGCTCATATGCAGTAAGCTTTCAATACCAAGTACCGAGACTACTGTAGATCCAAGGAAACTAAGGGAAAAATATTTCGAATGACCATGGGAAGCGATGAATCTTTAGAAGACTACGAGGAAAGGTTCCAACTCAGTTATAAATGGGCGAGGTGCACTCTTGACCCAGAATCTCTAAAGCTGGTTCTGCTCCGAGGAGTCCCTGAAGACCTTCTAGACACCCTTAACATGTTGGCTGGAGGAGACATCTACCAACTACCTTATGAGGGCATAAAGACCGTGTTTAGAAACCATTCTAGGGTGGCCCGGAAGAGAGGTAGGGGGAATCATCTTTCAACTAATACCTCTTTCTCCAAGCATGAGTTTGCTAACCAGATGCAAGACCTCAAGAGTGAAATGAGACAGACTATTTCCATGCAACTTGATACCTTCCGAATTCAGCAAAAGAAAGAAGAAGCTGAAAGGGCTTTGGCCATTTTTTGTCCTAGATGCATGAGGAAGCATCCCAAGAATGAGTGCCCATTGCAGTCAGTAGAGGTATGTTTCATTTGTGAGGAAGACCACCCCACCAACCAATGCCCTACCTTGCCAGGATTTAAAGCCATGTACCTAGGGACTGAGGTGGCTATTGAACCTCTCTACTTCCTCAACCAAAGGAGGCCACATGGACCCAGACCTTATCAGTAGGGGATGTAAGGGCCATCCCAAGCTTATTACAACCCCAAACAATCCACTCATATACCTTCTTGGGACCCCACTGCTCATCCTTCTTGGTCTGCACCTCCTCTGTGGCCTTATCCATCTCCATACCACACTCAACCTCCTTCTCACTCATTTCACTCTCATGCCCAGCCACAACCTTAGTGGAATGCACCTCAATCGGGGTGGAGGCCCCAATAAAACACTCCTCCCGCCATTCTGCCTCCACCATCGGCTCAACCACAACCATTACCCCCTGCTCCTCCAAGACAACCCCAAATGCCTGCTCAACCGAACCCAAACCCCAACGACAGACAGGCCCAGCAGGTATATACTGGGGAAACAACATGCCCTACCTATGTTGTGGAGATCCAGGAGATCAACCTGTGATCTGGGAAGGTCCTTCCAGAGCGCTAACCTCCTCCCCTAGAGGAGGAGGAAGAGAAACAGGAAAGTGAACCCCAAGCCATTCCACCCTTTCTTGAGCGACTCACAGTAACCACACAACCCAATCCAGAAGAGACTGAGCTTCTGGGAGAACTCAAGCAGTTGTGTGTGAAAATACCACTTCTCCAGGCCATAAAAGATGTATCGATA